>CASGFV010000016.1:0-62575 GCA_949316235.1 Oegoconia quadripuncta
TAGTGTTTAACGACGTTCTGTGTCTGTTCAGTCGTTCTTCGGAGGGATCTCAAGTGGAGTGGTCAGATTTGAGTGCTCTTTGTTTTTAATATTTAAGAGTAAATAAACTAGGGGAAAGCCATGTTCGAAGATATTTAACTTAACAAGTTCAACTATTATTTTACAGTAGAGGCTGAACAAAGACATACCTACTATAATACAAGATATAACACTAAATATACTAGGTATAATTGAAAACAAGAACAAAAATACCTATCAGAAGTAAATAGATAAAAATCAAATAGACGGCATATTTTATATTGGGTAGGTAATGAATTAGCGCAAACATACATACCTACATACATAACCTCACGAAAGTGTTTGGGTATTCCAAATTTTAAAAAGCCCTTCGCCGTACCTCATAGTCGCCTTCTGCGACAGCCACTGGAAGAGCCGGGTTGGCCTCCTCCTTTTTACGTGCCGAAAACTACATAGCGTTTATTGAATACATTTTGTTTCCACTGTGTAGGTTTTGCTACGTAATATTTATTGTTCGAATGGTGCTTACTATAAATATTTTGCATTATGCACTTTGGATTGCCAATTTAGTTTCACCCGATTACTTTGTCGTGGTCCAGCAGCAGTCGAGACCCTTGTGTTACTATTCTTGTTGTTCGCTGTAGTAAAACTGGTAAGCACGTAACTACGGTCCATTCTGAATTAATATGTGTATAGCGTCCAAATGAGTTTTTTTACCGTAAGGAAAAAATTGGGCATATTAGGTAAGTGAAACAGAAGTTATTGGCATAGATAGTTTAATTTTCTTTTTCAAAACCATTATGGAATATGATCAAAAACGTGATGAGACCCCACCTTTGAAATTTGACACAATTAGGTAGGTTCAATATTATAAATATAAACGTATATTTTAATGAAAATTATTTAGACAAATTTAACTGTTAAAACGAGGGAGGAAGGGCCATGGCGGCGGCGTGCGCTGCGCATCCAAGCCCGCCCTATGGGACACGCAACACAACCCAACATCCGTTCGAGGCAGAAGCTGCCCGCCCCTCGAACGGCACTGTCGCGCTCGATTTCCGCCGTAACGCAGGAACAACGTGACCATGCGTTCACAAACTATTCGTTAACTATCTCGCACCAGTACCCAAGTATTGAATAGTGATAATATTGTGAGCTGCAGTGACCCCACACGGATTTAAGACTACGCTGAGGTAAGAAGAACTTTTCTCATATTAGTTTCACATGTTTTAACGTTTCAATAAAAGCTTGCGATAGTAAAAAGATAGCAATAAAGTTTCTGGGGGGAACGGATAAGAAATACTCGAAGTACCCATCAAGTTGACAGTTAAATATGAATCCAGTTAAATGTACATAGTTTATTCTACTGACATAGGTACAAAACATTATAATTTTTTACGAAGTTATCGTTTCATAGAAAGCGGATACAATTTTTTATCTATCAACTAACGCTGTCACAAATATTGAGCTTGATAATGAATTCGTATTTGTTGAATGAAATTTGGATTTTTTTCATATCATAAGTTTATTTGTCGTCACTAAGATAATAAATCCCGCCTAGAGCTAGAAGAAGCAGGGTTTAAGCACTTATCTCCATTGAGTTCTGTTAATTAATTAATAGTTGGTGTTGCTAGTGTTTGCGTAACTATTTCCGTCCCACTCTTACATTTGGATTGAGCAGACAATTAATGGAAATTACCTCAGCTGGAGGTTTCAAGCGTATTAAATGGATTTCCAATTCACTATACCTGTTCTCTGGAGTTATTGTAAACCGCAAATTGTGTGTTTCTAGAAGAACTGAACTGAATACTATGTATGGTACTATTATTACTTAATTTAGTTATGATATCTAATTACTTATACATTAGGACTAGGGCAAGAAGATGATTATGATCTTATCTACTTCTAATGGTTTAATCTCCGATGAGTCATATATACAAGGATCTTCTTGAGTTGGCTCGGGGTTGGTTACGGGTGGAAAGAGAATTTTTTTAGGTAATCACAAACTTATTTCGTTTGTCCACGGACTTATGAGATAGGCAGGGTATAGCAATGATGTTCTCAGGCAAAGCCGCTCGCGGAATAGCGCCAACACAGACCAGTGGTTGGTCTGTGAGCGCCAACGTGATGTGCCTGTCTAGTTTCAGTGGAGAAATATGTAGCATGAAGTTCTATGATCATTACATATTAAATGTAGAAGCCTGTAATAGCTGTACATTATGTATCTTCTCCATGCTTTGTGTTTTGAACAATGTATCGCCGTTAGCTTCTCTTAAATAGATAAAATACACACTTACCCCTACTCCAAGATAAATACTCCCACATACCTACCGAATGTAAGTTTGTCGCGGTACGGCGGGCGCTCAGCTGCTGTAGGTAAGACGTAGGAAATGGGCGCCGTAGAGAGAAGAATGAGTTCTTTGTATTTTATTTTTGTGTGCAATAAAGAATTTAATAATAAATGTTCTTTGTATTTTATTTTTGTGTGCAATAAAGAATTTAATAATAATAATAATAATAATGAGGTTCAGGGTCGAGGGTTTCAGGGCCCTACCAGGAGTGCAGCCACTCATGAACGGCGAAGAAGGTGAAGGTCAGGAAGAAGGTATAGGCACCAGAATAACTTGTAAATAATGTAATAATTTAAAGAAAAGAAATAAAAGAAAGAATGAAAAGAATAGCTCTAGTTCGAAAGTTGCGTCAAGACTGCCTAGTTTTTGAAAAAAAATTAGAATTCAGAATTTTGAATAATGTTCCAAAAAAGAAAACGCCAAAGAGATTACCGAAAAGAAGATAGAATTTAGAAGAGGTTGTACACCTCGTTACAATACCCCGCTCCGCCCTGGAAGGAGAAGCCTGAGATAAAGAAAGAAAGGCTTATCCTTCTAGAGAAAAAGCAAAGTATAAACCAAAAGAACATAAAAACAAAGAGGGTATAAAAACAAAGAAACAAAAGTAATGAATGGTAGATGAGGGATGAGTGAAGTGAAAGAGTTAATGGAAAAATTTAGTAGGTGAAACTTATTTACATGGGAACGATCCAAACACACACACAAACAAACATTCATCCCACACAAACGTCTCTGGTCCGTAACCAAAACAGAGACCAGATAAAAAGAGTTCAAAATAATAATAAGATATTGAACTCCAAAATCGTACCCCAAAAGTGGACAAAGAAATTATCCATAATTGTAAAAAAAGTGATAATTAAAACAAAAAACATAACCGAAAGGCTTGTTAGACGAGACCCTCGTAGGAACTAAAATTTGTCGTATGCAAAGCGTAATACTAACAGAGAAAGTAAAACTAGTTAGATGGTAAACAACAAACGGTCACCAATATAAGTGCCATAGGCTTATTTAAATAGTTGGCTACCGCTCTGAAATTCTTATTGAAAATAATAAAGGAGAAGAAGAGCCATAGGTTATAATGAGTCCCTCAATACTCATGAATTGATAAAATTATGAAGGAGTATGAATATCCAAAAGGGTGAGTGAGATGCGAAAATATAATACAATATTTACAGGTGGAGAGTCATATACGAGAAAAATAAGAAGGTTAATATAACCTTGGATATACCCTCGAGAGCAAAAGTTACGGGTCACTAGTATTTAGTAGTAATATCCTGAAAATTAATAAAGTTAGCGTATTGAAATAAATTGAATCTTATAGACAATGTAATGTTATTAAAATAACATGCATTAAATTTATTACTGATAGTTTATTTTATTTTGTTTAAAACGAAAAAGTAAAAATGGCGTCATTTACTTTGTAAATTGTAAACCAAAACCAAAATTGTAAATATTGAACTTTTTATATTTACATGTAATTTTGACACATTTTAGTACTTGGTATTAACCCCATGTTGCTGTCTGTATCACTGTAATGCAATTCGGCATGCTGTACTCCAAGTTTCTGAAACACTGTTGGGGAATGTTCTCCCATTCCTCTACCAATTCCTCACGCAGCGTAATTGAAGCACAATCTCGTTGCCTTACGCGTCTTCCAAGCTCGTCCCAGGCATGCTCGATTGGGTTGAGGTCGGGGCTACGTGCTGGCCGCACCATGGGACGAATACCCACATCATGCAGGTAGTCTTGCACTACACGAGCTGTATGGGGACGGGCGTTATCGTGCATAAAAATAGCATTTTCACCGAGTCTTGTCATAAGTGGACCGGCGTGCTCATTTAGTATTTCTTCCACGTACCTTTCGCCATTCAGAGTACCATTTTCGATCAGTACTAGCTCTGTTTGACTTTCCGCAGAAATTCCAGCCCACACGAGTGCCGAACCTCACCGCATGCCACCTTTTCCTCAATACAGGCTTGTATGAATCTTTCTCCTGGACTTCTGTACACCTTTGGCCTTCAGTCATGTTTATACAGCATAAATTTTGATTCGTCCGAGAACACGACTTTTGACCAATCTTCAATCGTCCTATCCGAGTGTTCGCGTGTATAAATTCGTCTTGCTGTACGTTGGTGCCTTTCAAGTTTAGGACCATTTGCCGGTCTAAATGGTTTCAAATTTACTTCAGCATGTCGCCGTCTTACAGTCCAAGCACTGGGGTTGTTTCCACCAAGCCCTAAATAATGTTGAGGTAACGCTTTTCCCGTAAAAAATCGATTTCGCAGCATAGTGTAGACAAGATATCGATCCTCCCGTGCCTTCGTATACCTGGGTCTGCCTGGTGTTGGTCTGCGTAGATTTGAACCAGTTTCTAGAAACCGCTGACGAACACGCTGAACGGTTGACAACGATACACCGACTATTCTTGCTTTCTCGCTGGCCGCTCCCATTTTCCAGCATAGTGAGGATTCTCGTACATTCCTCTGGTGTAAGAGACATAATTACTACTTTAATAATAACTATTTTATACAACTTTTATACACATTTTATGACAGAACAGAAACAAAAGCATAGAAAGTTACGAAAATTAGAAATTCTAATTTGAACAAAAACGTTTATGTGGTTTATAATTTTTTTTATGCCATTCACGCTAACCAATAACATTTTACACGTGTAATGAAGGTTTATTAAATTGTCTATAAGGTTCAATTTATTTCAATACGATAGTTTTATTCGTTTTCAAGATATTGAAGTAAATGCTAGTGACCCGTAACTTTTGCTCTTGAGTGTAGGATAATAAAGCTGCATAGTAATCAAAAAATAATAAGTGTAAGTAACGGGTTAAAAGGGTTGGAGCGCAGCGGCCTCCTTCTGCGAGGCAGTCATGCTCCAGGAGGCCGCAGAGCGAGATCGGGAGAGGGCCGATCCCGCTCGCAGGAGGCGACGTCGGGGGGCGGCAATGCTCGCTAGCCCCCATACACGTCGCCCGAGGGTCGCGGGCGGCTACATCTCGGGGCGATGTAGTCGTCGGACGCGGCCCGGGAGAGGATGACACCCCCCGGAGCGACCGGGGGGGTGTAGTCGCATCGGGCCCTGCAGCGCATCATACCGCTCGCTGATCGCGGTGTGAGGCACGACAGCGCCCCCTACGGAGGGTGCGCTAGACGGCCTCCGGGAATGAGCCTCCCCTTGTGAGGGGGGGCGGGGGGGAACCTGGAGCCGCCTATGCGTTCCCAGGTCCTCCCTACTAAGGTCGCCGCGGGGTTTTGGTGGGTATCCCTCCCGACAGGGAGGGGAGTCCCACATAACCATCTCGCCGTCCCCTAAACGAGCGGTACGCGTAAAGCATTTCCCCGCGAAAAAAAAAGTGTAAGTAACCTATACACTACATACTATACAGCGTCGGTGGCTTAGTGGTTAGGACGCGATCTCCCAATTTGAGAGATCCGGGTTCGATTCCCAGGCAGGCCATGTACCAATGAGGTTTTAAAGTGCATTTATCCGACTGCTCTTAAAACGGTGAAGGAAAACATCGTGAGGAAATCACCTGCAAAAATTCAAAGGCATGTGAAGTCCCCAACCCACATTGGATCAGCGTGGACTATGACCCATACTCCCTCATACACGAGGGAAGGATTATTTACCTGCAGTAGGATGTTTACGAGCTGATGATGATGAACCTATACACGCATTTGACCGTCTTTTTGTTTGATTGAATAACTTTATATAAGCGAAAACTTGTACTTGTTTTTAATGTGCAAAATTTTGTGCAATAAATTGTACTTGGAAGTGAAGTTTCCGCAAACACAATTTGCTGTGATAGTTCTATACTAATTAAACAGGGGCGTACCTATCGGATATGGCTCTTACCGCGACCATCGAAATTGGCCACTTTACAGATAAATATGAAATAAACAAATACTTACGCTAAATAAAGCATTTATAGAACATTTTTATTTTATGTTATAGAAAGTAAATTAGTTCGTTAAAGTGCACTTCTAATAGTCTTATCTTAAAATAGCGCGTTCCTTGCCGTCTGCTTAGTAGGTAATTAGAGGTAGATTTTGTTAATATTTTCCAAATCTGTTTCTTTGTTTTCTTCTCGCTGAAAAGAACCTTCTTTGAACCGTTGTAACCCACAAATATGAGTCTTAGATTCAGCTTACTTAAGATGCTCGTGATGGATATTGCAATCGTTAGCATAATCGGAATACTCACCATAAGTACAATAAACTTACAGTTGTCTTCTTGTGGACACAAGTATTCGAACTACAATAGGTACTTCATATATTGGATGCGTGTAGGTACCACACGCATGCCTACCATTTAACAGCTGGAACATCTAGCGGAATTGTTTGAATTATGTTGTTGGTATCTTTGACATTTAAGTTTATTAATTGCAAATGTGCCCCTTTTGAATGGCGCTCAGGGGTGCGTTTTTTAAATTTTCGTCGGTTGAATATCATGTGAAAATTAAAAATTCACAATAATGAATCTGTAATTTCCGCTTACCGTTTATCTACATGCCACATGCTTTGCTTGGTACGCCCCTGTTCTTAAGAGACACTGTAGGTCCCAACTTGTAATTCAACCGAAGTGCTCGCTTCTAACATAGAACGGAAATAGACTTCTCCACGGTATTTCCCAACAGTAAGATGCTGCATGTCATTATACTGAGTAAATGGATTAGTAGCTGTGTCGGTTACGGCGTATATTTTCAACAGCAAATACCTACTACAAAACTGAGACGTAGCAAACGTATCATGTGCACTCCATTGCAGTCCTATATTTTGTTTACTTGTATAATGATATATGATGTAGTGGATAGCGACCCTGTTAGCGAAACCAACGGTTGTGGGTTCCAATCCCGTGAGGGGAAAATGTTTGTATGATGAATACCAACATCTATTCCCGAGTCATATTTAGATTGGGACTAGATGATTGGTGTAAGTGTCCGAAACATTATTTATGAAAAAAATACCCTAGAATTACGTAGTGTTTACAAGCTCAAATTCTGCGTCTTTGTTCAAATAAATAATAGTACCTTACCTTACAATCCCGACTAGTGTGCGTTGCACTTTGTATGTGAAACTATAGAAAGTAATCTAAACGCCTCGAGGTGGGGCGTTGATCTGCTCTTTGAGTGTAAGTTTTGTTTTGACTTAACTTTACTACCGCGTTCACGTTTACGTGAAGATTTCTACGGAGAAATGTGCAGCGCCTCTAGCGGATAGTTTGCTTAACTATTTTTTCAATAGGGACTTTTTTCGTAAACGCGAACGCGATGGTAAAGTTAAAAACGAGACAAAACTTACACTTCGCACACTGATGTCGAGTCGAAAACTATGCGTTAACCTGTTTGCAGAGTTAGATAGATAGATAGATAATTTGTTTATTTGCCTCTAAGCACATTGCACAAGGATAACAATTAGTAATACAGAACAGAATAGTATAGTAGTATTACAGGAATAAAAATTCTAAAATGTCACTTATTATGTGCTGTAGGGACAAAATGGTTCCAACTCAGTATGGTGCCCCGCCCGCGGACGGATGGAGCGCTACTGGTATTCTGTTGGGACCAGTTTGGAACTAGTGAGCGGTATGAGAATGCAAATGGATATGAAATACACATGACTATATTGATATTATACAAGTTATTAAATATATTATAAACAATAAATCATATTTAAGTATATATTATTATATATTTATACTACAATAAATATCTAAGTAGATGTAAATAAAGTAACAAGTGATGGCTGTAATTCAATATATCGTATACATTGTAAGACAGGTGCATAGAATGTGTAGTTGAAAGAGGCCTCAACATATTCCAATTATTCTGAAAATAAATGTAAATTTTTAACTATTCCAGTTTCTCTCCTTGTAGTTTTTCACAAAATCCACATGCCCGCTCTGGGCCATCACAGTGTGGATTATATCCATTAAGTAAAAAGCGGCAGCAATGGGTAAAGCAGGCTGTTGACGGAACGTGTTACCATATACATATAGTGATACGTGTTTTATATCTTTTAACCACGTTTGAATTCAAATCCAGGTTCGGATTTAAAACCTTTTATCCACGATCTGCAACGCTGACCTATATTCCAGTTCGATGTTTGCACAAACGGTTCGGTCCATCTCTATTGAAAATGCATCCCTTGTAAAATTCATATTCATATCTTTCCACTCAATCTACCCATATATTTTTTTAGAAAAGTGTCAAAGTTATCAATTACTCGTACCTATACCTACAGAAATAGTATTGGCCAAGGACTTCGATGGTCAAGGGATGACACAGAACCACGCCAGACCCTGTGATAGAGTCCATGTCCGGAGCCACCACTGAGAGATCCTCAGAAACAAAAATAGATAAATCGGCAGGTAGAACAATTTACAGTATTTCCCTCTACAGGTAAGTCGTCGGCAGAAGAGAGAGAGCTCTCGAACCCGTGTTGCGGAAGATGAATACAGATCGAAATTTTACGACGCCTGAAAATTTAATCCGCAGTCACTAGCGAGCTCCACGTACCCTTCAAAATGGTCATCTAATTTCAAGATGAGTGTTAACAGCGTTAATGCTGTCACTGCCATGTCTTGTGTCTTCAGGTTAGGATGTAACTCTAGTGCCCAACCTACGAAGAATAATATTGATAATTTCACCATTTCTCTTATTATGGATTTTCTTATTAATTCAAACTGCACTATTACATCTCACGCTGGGTTCTAGTGGAACAACAGACTCTACAGCAGTAAAAAGAAATAACTTACTCCCATTATTTATTTCATCATCTGCATCAATTGGAAAATTCAGAACATTCTTCTTACATCTCTATGTTATGTGTATAAGTAACCATACGCATTTTTTATGGCACGATATATATTTGTTGGATCACATCCTCCTGTCTCTTAAAAGAAGGATGGAATAGAAGAATCTCACAACAGTTTTGACAACGCCGGATACTAACCGTCCATTTTTATGATATTGTGAAAAATTACAGATGGCATGATCACTTAAGATGACTCTGGTGAAACTCTTTGAACGGCATACCCTAGATGAAGACACCACTTAGGAATCAAGCGTATTTTTTCTGGCATCCAAGAACAATTTTTTAACTTATCTACATAAGCTAACTGGTCTTTCTTTAGCGCCAATCAACCCAAGTTATCGTCAACGCAACAATATTGTTTATTTTTTTAATAATAGGGCCCAAGTTAAATAAAGTTGGTAACGCATTTACCGGGACCATCACTCATTGAGGATTTTGTTATGTATCTCAAGCTGCCGTAATACAAAAATACTGATACCGCTCTATAGTATTAGGCTAACGAAACATAAAAATGGTGATATGACTGACTCAACTGAAATAAGTACGTACCTATATCAAATCGGATACCTACTAAACTACGCCGCGGGTAATAGAAATTCCTTATTGTGACCACTTTAAAATTCTGTCGTATTATCAGCCACCTAAAAGGTGCTTATTATTCTCCTCTGATGTTGGATACCTCTTCAAATCGTTTAAAATGGATTCAATTACCTCGAGGTAATATTACGATCTTTGATAAAATTATTTTTAACTTGTCGATGCCATTCGAAATGAAATATGCGCAACGTTTTGCTAGCACTCAACGCCCTAATATGAACTTGTAATTCACCAGAGAGCGACGAAACACATCAATCTCCAGTATTATTTAATAAAGGCGTCTGTGTTGAAATAAGTAATATATAGAAAAGATCTTACGTCATACTTTTAGCTCTGTTCTAGGTACATTTCTCTTTCTGTATTGTATGTGCTTAGTTTGTTTTCCTAACAATTCTAGCTAGCCGTGTTTCAAACTATTCTCCTAGCTCCAGGCTTAAAATAGAATCAATAACAAAAGAGGTGTTGTATAATTTAAATCATTAGCGTTTTACTGGAACATGTTCCATACCTACGTACCTAATTGCCATTTCTTGGTGCACCTACTCCAAATAGGGTTGCTATCTGTAAAACGTCGTCGAGTCAAATTATATTGTTAAATTTAATTTTGACTCAGTAGTATTTTCGGTTTTCTATTTTGTTTTATGTGAGTGAGTGATGTTAGTTTCATGCAGAAAAAACGATGTTTAATAGTGTAACAACTCACCCCGAGCTCCATGAGATAAACCCTATAGTCATAAGGATGTAATTATTTATTTACTTGTGATTTGGACCTTGTTTGTGATTTTCTTGTGGTAGCCACTACTCTTTGGGTCGCGTAATCTAATCATGGCTCTATTTAACGAAAAGCGGCAGTTAGGTGGTTTGGGCTCAGTTAAAAGAAGAGTAAAGTTTCTGATCATGCACTCGTTGTGCAGTCGCAATCACTATTCGTTTTCGATTAGTGAAGTTAATCAATGTCTGGTGCAGCCAGTAGTGGATGGGTGATCACTAGGTGTCATTTTAATACGAGTATTTCCGTGCTTCGGAGGGCACGCTTTTAGCGTACCAGGAATGACTATTTTAGTCGGTCCTGGTTGTTTTCAATTGAAGGCAGCCGTTGGCCTACAGGAGCGGCGTAGAACACTGCCTGTCGGGTGGTTACTACTAGTCTGACACGAATCCACCAAACCACACGGCGGCGTCCATAATCGGCCACGAGCGCCACGCCGCGATATATATCTGTACAGAGGGTATGGAGGAGGAGATCCCAGTGAGAGCAAGCTATATCCCAACAGTGGGAACGTGTAAGGCTGTTGATGTTGATAAAAGTATCTGATCGAGGTTAGCCCTAGTAGGGGTATAGTGGATCTTACAGTACATTCGTAAGGAATTATTTTATAAATCAGAACTGCGTAAGGGCCAGTCGTAGTTAATGAGAATCATTATATGATTTTCACTGATTCTCAGTGATTCTGCAGTTTGACAGGTATTACATAACTATTAAATACTGTCAATATTTGTTTTTCCAATGGGTGAGTTTTTATACTGTTTAATGAAATAAATTACAGTGTCTCTTAGTGTCTTGAGATCGACTTAAGTTGACACTAAAGATACTGTTATAAAAACGCGCCCTAAATTGGATTGATCTCCACTTGTCAGCATGCATCGCACCAACGACCACGGCGCGACGCCGACGCTGAAGCGTGCGAAAGACACATGTATGTAGGATATGGGCCCGGTGATGATCGGGTAAATATTTAATCTCGACAGAGTAGAATTGAACCAACCAGTCTCTTCCCATAGCTGCCGTAAAAGGCGACCAAGGATCGTGTTTCGCCACAATAACAGTATGTTACACCAGTGACAAGCAGCAGCGCCACTGAAGCCGAACTCTCAAAAAATATGCGATCGCCAGCAAGTCTGGGCGATTAGTAAAAGCCATCCCGCGGAACGCTATCAAAGTCACTCCATGAAAGAGGCGTAGGTATGGTCCAGTCGTGTAGTTTGTAGTTCCCGACAGAGTAGAATAGCACCAAAAACCGTCTGTTCCCGTCTTCGTCGTTAAATAGTCGTGAGTAGGTATAGCAATACACACCAGTTTGGACATTAATAATAATAATAATAAATGGGAAAGGCTTATGTCCTATAGTGGACTTGTTGCCGAAGTGATGCGTGTGTCTACAAAAAATCTGGCACCATAAAACAATCTAGGTACTTTCGATTCGATTGGCCTTTAATATTAGCCGCCGTAATATCTTTATGTTCCACCCCTATTGTGCTAAAATGCAAAAACTTACAATATAAACATATTATTGACGGGTATAATCGTAACACAAAGTCAAGTGGAAAATCCAAAGCAAAACAAACAATACCTACCAACACAACGTGACACCAGTGAATGAATTCGTATCGAGTCGACCGACAACATTGCGCTTCGCCAAACGGACTTGTGTACTGTGACGTCACAATGTAAAGCTGAGCGGGCCGCCCGCGTTTCGAAATATTTGTTAGAAAATCTTCGTCATTTCTTGATGGATTTCAATAAAATGAAAGTACCACGCTCCAAAATAGCGCTTATTGTACAATATTTAGTATTCAAATATCTTATGTGGTTGATCCTCATAACACGTAAATGATGGTTGCCTGTTCCTTTGTTCCTATTATGGAACACTATAATCCGCGCTTTTACCACAACAAGCATGACCGTTCAAATCGGTATTATATTTATTCCATTAGCGCTCGCTGGCAATCTGTTAATACTAAACGGAACTAGAATGTTCGCTTACTGTTCGAGCGAAGTATATTCTCTATATTAACCAAAACGAGATTTAATTTTGCAGTTGACATACTGCATATCGTATCGCGAAAAAACGCAGTCACGAAATGTACCTAAGTAAGTTTGAGGTGAGAGTAAATGACTTAGCTATACATAGACAAAGCGATTTCCAAAATTGTCGACAACGAACGAAATGGACCAGATAAATGCCGGGAGGCAACGCGCTGAAGTGTTGGTCAGGTCTTGCTGACAACAGTACACAACCTGCGCTATGCCGCCAGATAGTCCTCGTGCGATTTTGAGGTGATGAGGTGTAAAACTAAACCCGACATGTCATGACAGACATGACAGAAGCAAAGGTATCGACGCAGGTTGCATTGCTCTCTTAATATGTTTCCGTTTTATAGTATCTTTAAATTTATTGAAAGGCAGATTTTCTATATCACCCAGGAACCTTATTGAAAAAGCGTATAACCCTTTGAATGAATTACTGACTTTGTGGAGGCGACTTATGTGACCTGCAAGTTTATCATTATTTCTTGTATTGACATCATGTTTGTCACAATTTTCCCTAAATGATGCTATATTTTTTTTGACATATATTACATTTTTAAAAATACCCCAACAACCGCGTGCAGAACAATCTGAAATTAATTTTAAACGGAGCGTTTCAAGAAACACAAAGGCCTTGTTTTCCATAGATAATCTAAAACAATTTCAAGGCCTATCTATCAGCTTGGTTTCAACGTGTGCTCCGGATGGGTCCCGGCACACTATTTTGTTACAGTGAAGGTCTCTTTAGAATTGAATACGTAGAAGCTTCTTAAGCATAGACATTATACCTGTCTGTTTTTGTAACAGACGGACAGATCTGACTGTCATTATTAAGACGCTCAAGGAAAGCTATAATAAGATTTACATTGTCTTTAGATATTACACACAGCAACAGGAATATAATATCTACTTAGTTCGGGTTGGATTAGTATATCTATTGTCCCTGTGAAGTTAAGTAACTTCAGAGGCAATTAGGTATATTTTATTTTTCTGACTTATTAACGTCGCTCTCTCTTTTTAAGATTGTGAATAAAAACAGTTCCTGTTATTTTATTACACGAGGAATCAACCGCAGTTTTTAGTAAAACAATCGTTACAAAATGCACCTCAACTGTGCAGAAACAATGGATCGGTTGAACTGAATCAAACATACCTATAATATTCCTTACATTAGAACATCGGCGACACATTAGAATATATGCTATTTGATGAATATTGCTAATGGAACCATAGACTATCCTGAATTGCTATCTAAACTTCTCGAGCGACCCCTTTGCACGTTCCGTTCGCAGAAACGAACTACACGTAAACAATATTTGCAGATATCCGAAATTACCTGAATGTAGATTTGTATTGTACAAGTACATCTATGGTCAAGCGTATGCTGACGAGACACTACTTTGATAGACTGTAAAACGACGCTGTTCTAAATATGACTGCTCTGGCAGTTATTTTCAACAATTGGTTTATTTGTTTTATGCTACCCACTTGGCTTTCTGTCAAAATTATCTCATAAAAACTTACATATGGGAACTCTCTGGTAATGACATCATCTTATATCATCTATATAATTTACTAGTTGGAAAGGCAAAAATGTATAATTTGTCTATTGAATGTACAGTGGGTGTCATAGTCATGTAGAGCTATCTAACGTGATTAATTTGTACCATATTACTTAAGTTAAATAGCTTTATGAATAACTATAACGACAAGATATACTAACATTGCCTACTAACTTTCTCACTGCATTGGTGACGACAATGATGAGTGTGTGCTTATTGTTTTCTTTGGTTTTTTTTTGTTATTTTAGTTTTGAAACCATTGTACTATTTTGAAATTACACAAATTAATAATTTTTGTAAACGAGTTCTAAAATCGTTTAGTTTTTATCCAACTGCGCCAAAAGGAGGGTAATGTTTTTCGACTGTATGTAGGTAGGTATGTAAAAATATGGGCGTCCCTGGCGCATCCTGTAGCCCTTGATGAGGTATCGTTGGATTCGTCATAATTGCGGGACTGTTTCAGGTTATATATTTTTTTCAGCCACCATTTTTGCTTGATGGTTTTGAAAAAAAAAAATTTACTAACTATGCCAATACCTTCTAGTTCATTTCCCTAATATGACCAATTTCTTCCTTACGGTAAAACTCATCCGGCATATCACCTATAAAATGCTGTACAATATTCTATAACATATTGTATTATACTTTCTGCATATCAACAGGAATATACCATAATTTAAGTTACCTCTATTCAGAAAACAGTCATACACGTAATAGGAAATATGAGTATCTACCTATATGAATTTATCAATCAGTTAAATACAAATATCAAGTGCTATGTTATCGGAGCACGGTTGTTAAAATCAATCAATCGGCTTACCTATCTCTACTACGTTCAGATTGGGAGCGAGTCTTTACAATTTCCAATCCTCTATTGTATTTAACCAATCATCAATTCCGAGTACAATTATTTTCCGAATACGAATGCTGTCTGGCGGAATATAGGTACGAATACTTCCATTGTAGCACAGATCTTATTAATTATTTTAATCCAAACATACAGAAAAACATAATTGTTCCACTACGTACGTATTGCTCTACCGTTACGTAGATGGATTTTATCTGAGTACCAATTATCCTACGGAATAGGGTCTGCAATAGAGATTGGTTGTAAAATATTTGTGTGAAGTAGTGACTTTCACTAGGTAATAACTATATTCAGAAAAATAAAGTCCCACTTAGAACAATAATGAGAGTTCTGAGTAGTTCTGAGACCCGCGAGATGCACCATCCGGCCCGCGGCACACGGGGCCTGAGTAATCGTCTACGTTGAGTTGCGAAACGAAACAAAATGCGCGCGTAATTTAAAACATATTACGTTGGTATGAGGATCCCAAGGAGACCTAATGGAGGAGTTTGTGTGGCCCTTAGTATGCTAAAAATTTTGGAAAACCATGTTCTAAGGTCTAGACCTTACGTACACTGAAAAAATTAGTTACTAAACTTCCATAAGTTGAATTTGATATCGTAAATTTAAGTATTTCAATAGCAAAATTAGCAATCACCGCAAAAAAATCTACGTTGAATATACAAAATAAAAATAGTTGAAATCTACCTATTAATATTACAAAACATGGTCGTCGAAATTACTACAGTTGCTAATACTAAAGCCATATCTCGTAAAATTAATTATGGTAATGACAGATACCTACAATCCCATGAATTGACTTTACCAAACAGAAGCTGTTTAGTATACGCGTCTGAATTGTTGAAGTGTCAACTCATTTGTATTACGAAACACCATTATTGAGATTACTAAATTTCGTGTACTAAAGCTATATCTCGTAAAATTAATTATGGTAATGACAGATACCTACAATCCCATGAATTGACTTTACCAAACAGAAGCTGTTGAGTATACGCGTCTGAATTGTTGAAGTGTCAACTCATTTGTATTACGAAACACCATTATTGAGATTACTAAAGTTCGTGTACTAAAGCTATATCTCGTAAAATTAATTATGGTAATGACAGATACCTACAATCCCATGAATTGACTTTACCAAACAGAAGCTGTTGAGTATTCGCATCTAAATTGTTGAAGTGTCAACTCATTTGTATTACGAAACACCATTATTGAGATTACTAAAGTTCGTGTACTAAAGCTATATCTCGTAAAATTAATTATGGTAATGACAGATACCTACAATCCCATGAATTGACTTTACCAAACAGAAGCTGTTGAGTATACGCGTCTGAATTGTTGAAGTGTCAACTCATTTGTATTACGAAACACCATTATTGAGATTACTAAAGTTCGTGTACTAAAGCTATATCTCGTAAAATTAATTATGGTAATGACAGATACCTACAATCCCATGAATTGACTTTACCAATCAGAAGCTGTTGAGTATACGCGTCTGAATTGTTGAAGTGTCAACTCATTTGTATTACGAAACACCATTATTGAGATTACTAAAGTTCGTGTAGGTACTAAAGCTATATCTCGTAAAATTAATTATGGTAATGACAGATACCTACAATTCCATGAATTGACTTTACCAAACAGAAGCTGTTTAGTATACGCGTCTGAATTGTTGAAGTGTCAACTCATTTGTATTACGAAACACCATTATTGAGATTACTAAAGTTCGTGTACTAAAGCTATATCTCGTAAAATTAATTATGGTAATGACAGATACCTACAATCCCATGAATTGACTTTACCAAACAGAAGCTGTTGAGTATACGCGTCTGAATGGTTGAAGTGTCAACTTATTTGTGTTACGAAACACCATTATTGAGATTACTAAAGTTCGTGTACTAAAGCTATATCTCGTAAAATTAATTATGGTAATGACAGATACCTACAATCCCATGAATTGACTTTACCAAACAGAAGCTGTTTAGTATACGCGTCTGAATTGTTGAAGTGTCAACTCATTTGTATTACGAAACACCATTATTGAGATTACTAAATTTCGTGTACTAAAGCTATATCTCGTAAAATTAATTATGGTAATGACAGATACCTACAATCCCATGAATTGACTTTACCAAATAGAAGCTGTTGAGTATACGCGTCTGAATTGTTGAAGTGTCAACTCATTTGTATTACGAAACACCATTATTGAGATTACTAAAGTTCGTGTACTAAATCTATATCTCGTAAAATTAATTATGGTAATGACAGATACCTACAATCCCATGAATTGACTTTACCAAACAGAAGCTGTTTAGTATACGCGTCTGAATTGTTGAAGTGTCAACTCATTTGTATTACGAAACACCATTATTGAGATTACTAAAGTTCGTGTACTAAAGCTATATCTCGTAAAATTAATTATGGTAATGACAGATACCTACAATCCCATGAATTGACTTTACCAAACAGAAGCTGTTGAGTATACGCGTCTGGATGGTTGAAGTGTCAACTTATTTGTGTTACGAAACACCATTATTGAGATTACTAAAGTTCGTGTACTAAAGCTATATCTCGTAAAATTAATTATGGTAATGACAGATACCTACAATCCCATGAATTGACTTTACCAAACAGAAGCTGTTTAGTATACGCGTCTGAATTGTTGAAGTGTCAACTCATTTGTATTACGAAACACCATTATTGAGATTACTAAATTTCGTGTACTAAAGCTATATCTCGTAAAATTAATTATGGTAATGACAGATACCTACAATTCCATGAATTGACTTTACCAAACAGAAGCTGTTGAGTATACGCGTCTGAATTGTTGAAGTGTCAACTCATTTGTATTACGAAACACCATTATTGAGATTACTAAAGTTCGTGTACTAAAGCTATATCTCGTAAAATTAATTATGGTAATGACAGATACCTACAATCCCATGAATTGACTTTACCAAACAGAAGCTGTTGAGTATACGCGTCTGAATTGTTGAAGTGTCAACTCATTTGTATTACGAAACACCATTATTGAGATTACTAAAGTTCGTGTAGGTACTAAAGCTATATCTCGTAAAATTAATTATGGTAATGACAGATACCTACAATCCCATGAATTGACTTTACCAAACAGAAGCTGTTTAGTATACGCGTCTGAATTGTTGAAGTGTCAACTCATTTGTATTACGAAACACCATTATTGAGATTACTAAAGTTCGTGTACTAAAGCTATATGTCGTAAAATTAATTATGGTAATGACAGATACCTACAATCCCATGAATTGACTTTACCAAACAGAAGCTGTTGAGTATACGCGTCTGAATTGTTGAAGTGTCAACTTATTTGTGTTACGAAACACGATTATTGAGATTAATAAAGTTCGTGTACTAAAGTCATATCTCGTAAAATTAATTATGGTAATGACAGATACCTACAATCCCATGAATACATTCCACAATCCACGTTCACACAAATATAACGATAGGAATGCTATCAAGAATCGTTGAACGATGACCACAATCCAGAGTACAATTGCAGGATCGGTTTTTATAGCCAAAATTCTTGGTATCCATTTTTGAACTTGATTTTTAATTCCTCGTTTTTTTTTATTGAAGAGGTGGGCAAACTAGCAAGAGGCGCACCTGATGGTAAGTATCACCGCTGCCCATAACCATCTACGGAAACGGAAGATCCTCAGTGGCGTTGCCGACATTAAGGAAGAAATATGCTCGTTTCTTGAATGCTCGTTTGTTGTCAATTTTATAAGTTCTTCTTCCAGCTGAGGTGACATTGCTGTTAGTACGAGCGGCGATAGTGAGTCTACCTACGTGATAAGATACCGATACAGGATAGGATGTAGGTGTTGCCCATGACTCTAACAAGTACTACTGAGTTTGTCTGCCAAGCTTAAATTGGCCGGAACTGCGAGAAAATGTCCTACTTCCGGCAGCGAAATGACATCGGATTCTACGTGATCAGATACCGGAACGCGACCTACATGCCATAAGTTAACAGTTCATTGGTAGGCATAAAATCATCTTGTCTGCCAGTCCCAAGTTGGCCGGAAGTACTTGGCAGACACCCGAGAAGGTGGTCATCCGTACCCTCACATCTACGTCAAGTGATAGATATTACTGTCCTAGGTATATCTGCCAACCCTTTTCGTCTAAAACAAATGGTTGACGTACAGATTTCTTCTTAAAAGAACCACCTTCGGCTAAGTTTCTTATAAGGTTTGTAATAACCTTTCTGGTTGGTACATGTCGATTTGGATATCTCCTCCTGTACCATTGCAACGCAGCAAATGAATTTTTATTATTTACAAAATAAGCTTCCAGCAAGTCTAAACGTTTAGAATTTGAGCTCATTTTTGCAAAAAATAATAACTAAAAGCACCTACTCGCAAAAGCACACACACGCAATCAGATTTTGACATAAGCAACAAAAGAAAGTACGCATTATAAAAAGAAAACAAAGTTCGAAATTTAAAGCTTATTTGAATTTGAACTAGGTAGGTAAGTAAATCTTTTTTCAGAAAACTATCGAGGTTACGTAAGTTCCAAGTGAAACAAAATTAATTGACTGCATATGTATGGGAAAAGTTTTTTTTTTGATTTCTGACTTGTCTATAGTATACTGAAACTTCAGTTGGTCCCATAGAACTTTTTGATCAGCATACGAAACAGGATCGATTAGCATCAAAATTTTTTTTTTGTGAAAAATGGTAATTTTCTTGCTAACCGTACATTTTTTTGAAAATCTGTGAATGGGAATGAAATTTTTTTGAAAAATTATGGACAGTCTCCTGAGACCAAATTCTTGTAGCTGCAACGATGAAGGTACCTCCCTTGGCGTGCCCCATTGAAACTTTCCACCCTGTATACTCGAGATTGCCAAACTGGTATAATATATGTGAATCGGGACAAATTTAAGACAAATAAAGACTCCCACAATCTAGACACGCGTAACAAGGATAAATTAACGCTACCCGTTAAGACTTAAAAAATCTGACCAGAGTTTTTGGTATAGTGGTCCAAAGATTTTTAATAAAATAAATAGGTAGTGATATTAGGAATTCCACATCTTTAAACATTTTCACAAATAAATTAAAAAGTTTCCTTTATGACAAGGCATATTACTCGGTTGGGGAATTCTTAAGTGATAGGTGAAACATAAATAAGAAGTGAAGTCGCATTATGACATTTTCCTAAATCGATATCAATACCAACTTAAACTTTTGTTATAAATAAAGAAATAATAAATAATAATTATAATAAACTTGTTTCAACCGTCCCCGGTCTGACCCTACTTGCGCTCGAGGGCGTTTTTGTTTCATTGGGAAAAAATGAAGAATGCTGTACCTACGTTCCTGTATAGCATTTCTTTAGATCTCAAAACGATGCGACGGAGCCAACAACCCCGCATGTCGTTTGTTCGTATCGAACTTGGCTGCATTTTTCAAATTTGTTTTTATGGAGTACCTAAGTAGAATATTATAAAAATATAACATTATTAGAGAGACTTTAAATTAATATTGGTAAAACTATATACTTAAGCCTTTTTCAGTTTAGGTATGAAGTTCCAAGTACATATTCTTATGCCTGAACCTCCCTTTATGAATAAATATATAGGCAGATATTGTAATGACAATATAGGTAGGTACCTAGGTACCCTATCATAATCACAGTTGATTCTTATTTAGAAAGGCCTTGTGGGTAGTTAATTCACCAAATACGCAGGCAGGTCGCAGGAGCAGGGACCGGTAGCGTTTTCCATTTAATGGGTTTTTACCCGGGTTTTGAAGAGCTAGGATTTTTTAATTTAATTAAAAACCCCTATGATTTTGCTGGATACTTTTTAGCTAAGCTTCTTAAAAGGAAACCCTTTCATTAGCTTTCCCAATCAATAATTAAAATTTTTGCAATCCATTATAAAAAGCTATAACGATCGACTAACCCATTCTGACAGTATTCGTAAGCGCTAACCAACATATTAATTCAAGCAAGTTTGGACACTATGCGTAACACGGTAAGAGCGAACCCTGGACTTGTGGCGGTGATTTCGGCGACTCAAAGGCGAACAAAGGCAAGCCGCCCGATTATCGAATCGTGAAAAATATAACTTATCGTCATTATTTTAAAGTCTTACATCAGTAACAGCGGGGCGGGGCCTGCTGGGTGCTTGTTTGTGTTTGTTTACTAGGTACCTACGTCACGGATGCTCATTTTTGCGGGAGAGAATTTTCTGTACCTATCCGGAACGTATTTCCTTTTAAAACTTGCACGAACACTTCCGTATTCTATTTTTTTAGCCACTATTATTATTTACTAAAAATTAAGTATCTAGCAGTTTTATTTTATATAATTGTATCAATTCACAACCGGGCTGGAATACTGAAGTAAGTAGGTACCTACGCGCGCGTCCCACCAAGTAAGACCAATGAAGTGAATGAAGAAGATGCCTAGCCTAGCCTGCCCGGCAGGCACACTGCTAAATAACATAGGAGAGGGCGCGGCGGAGGCAAATAGGTACCCTTTTACCAAGTGGAAACCATTAAAACATTCGGGTTAGCCATTAAAGGCTAAGTTAGCTCTTACCCTTTCGATATCGCTAAGGCTTGCTTGTCAATCGGCTTTTTATTGAAATTAGCTAAGTATTGCAACAAGTGTCCCAAATAAAAGGTTAGTTGATCGTAAGGGAAACCCCTTCAAAGGGTTTTGAAAATTAATCCGCTCGTCCGGTCCCTGCCTCCTGCGAGACCTGCCACTTTAACTTTACATGTAATATTCATATTTCATACGTAAATTATCATACTAGCTAGGTACTTAATACCAGGCCCCCGTCACTCGCTCAAGGCACGGTAATAGTAATAAATACTATCTACCAGTATTGTAACTCGGCCCTATTTTTGAAATAAATGCCTACAGCCGCGCAGTACGTAAACACGCGATAGGGCTGTCCACCTACAGTATTATAATTATATCTGCCTACTTTGAGTTTCTAGCTATTTTTGTAAATGTATTTTGTGATTGTAAATATATTTGTTTAAAGAAATAAAATACGTCGTGAATGAAATAGGGAGTGTTCAATAAAAATGCATGTTGTTTTTTGATTAGTAGATTTAATTAAAAAACCATGCTTGTAATAATTATGATTGATTTAAGACTCAATAACAAATTAGTCTTATAAATTTGTGACCGAAAAATATTTGCGCCTACACTGAGACGTACGAAATGCTTTATTATTAAACTAGCGACCCGCCCCGACTTCGCACGGGTTATGCATGCATTATATACATATAAACCTTCCTCTTGAATCACTCTATCTATTAAAAAAAACCGCATCATAATCCGTTGCGTAGTTTCAAAGATTTAAGCATACAAAGGGACATAGGGACAGAGAAAGCGACTTTGTTTTATACTATGTAGTGATTTAATAGTATAAAAAATATGCATTCGAATATAAAGCTAATTAAATATTGTTTTTGGAAACATGGACAGGGAGGAGAAAAAGGAATATCTTTTACTTGGTTAAAAACAACACACCGTTCGTATATCAGTGCGGCACATTCGCGACTGTTGCATGCCGAGCGCATGCCAAGATCCGAGGCGCGCAGTATACTCGCGCTTCGTCCGTTTATATGAAGTTACAATACTGGTAGATAGTATTACCGTGCTCACGGTCTCGCGCTATGTATGTACCTACCGCTATGTAGCTCGTAACCGAGCTGATCGACCGACAGAGGGCTACCGCACGCGGGACTGACCGCGCGTACATTTCTTTTTTGAATAATTTTGATCAAGTCTTGATGAACCGGCCGGGAAGCACTTTAATGAATAAGCTACAAAAAATTTATTTTATTCCACCTTGCCTCTGTTTTCCAAAAGATTATTTAATAAAATTATTCACACGATTCAGAATATTTTCTACAGTAAAATTCAATTACCGTGAGTTCAAAGATGGAAAACAAATTAAAGATCATTTTATAAAATTAAAGCACATTTAAGTCAACCGCTTACTTCGCTTTACGGCTAAACAATTAATTACTTCCCATTCATAAATAATAAAAATTAAGTTTCACGCCAGCCATTTTGTTTAATTTATGTTTTTACAACCGTAGGTAACAATTTCGCTCGATGAAGGACTCACGCGGTGTAGGCACACGACACGATAATCTCGACTCTCGGCCATTTCTTCTTGCAGCGTCTTGTGTAGGCTAATATAACGGAGTTACCTAGGTATTTTAGCTTTTATATAGGAGTGATTTATCTGTTACGTAGTAACTAGTATCTAATCTGTGGTAGTAGGTTATTAGTTTAGGCACTAGGGAGGAACATCAAAACTACATACTTACATACGTAGACTCCTAAAATCCGAAAAAGAGACAACCCTACTGTTACACGTGCCGCGTCATAAGAGATAGATTTACGCGATAGAAAGGGACGGACAATGTAGGTGTTTAAAAATTTTAGTTGGTAGCGCTGTGCGAACTGAATTGCACTATACTGCGTTGCGCAAGAGTCGCCATTTCTTTTGTGCAATTTACTATTAGAGGCTCCACCTCTACTTCGTCCAGTACAGGCGTCGCGATTCTCGTGCGCCGCGCGTGATCGCGGACTCGGCTGCGAATCTTATGCAGTGTTGCCAGATGAATTCTGTCTCCTCCGATTATTACTCGTAAACTACTTAGCAGTGGCAATTACTATTGTATTTATATTGACAATAACTTTTGTTTTAGATTTCATAAGTTTAATCGCAATGTATGATAAAAAATACGGACAAGTACGAGTAGAACTCGTGCCCTGAGGGGTCCGTGCATAATATCACCATTGGCAAACATTTTAATCCAACAAATGGTATGTGGTGTCTATCATAACGATATAGTAATAGCACAGTTTAACGAAGAACAAACAGTTGGGCAACAAATGTACTTGCACAGAGCAAGGGAGGGGAACCCGCGGAGCAACGGGCGCCGGGGTCGGCATCCCACAAACAAGTAAATGTCTATTCACTCAGAAACCAAGATTATAAGAGTGGCAGGGGAGAACCTCAGGGCGAACCAATGGCGGTAGGAAGTTCCATACCCCAGCAGTAGCGAAGCGCTTAGTGCGGATGTTCAGTATATGTTGACAACATGAAAGGAAAACCTCCCCGCGCCTAACGTCTGAAGATGGAAAGGAGATGGTGGAATAATATCGTACAATTTAATCGCACACTCACCTAAGAATATTTTTATTATTGTGCCGTGTGGTTTCCGTAAAAGGCCACTAAGAGACATACCACAACACAACATCTTATAGCTTTGCACGTTGCAAAGGCGATGGGCTCACCCCCTGTCACGTGTTCTGTATATTTCGAAAGGTGGAATGTGGATATTTTTTCAAACATTAAACTTTGGAATAAAGGTCGGAAGTATATATGTATGTAGGTGCTTTTTATTATTAGGAACAGAGATTATTGTGAAGTTATTTGATTAGCTTAGTTACCCTCATAAATCATGGTGTATGAACTCTAACCACTGAAGGGATTTATATAACAATCGCTATAGAATCTCTAACGAACTTATTCCATACCAGCTTATTAGATTCCCCTCTGGACCCGTGGACCCACTACTCATTGGTGGGTCGACGAATAACATTTCACGCGGGCGGAGCCGCGGGATAATCGCTAGTATAATATAAAAGGTATAAGATAATGTATGGTTAAAGTGAGCCTCGGATAGATGTACAGCAAACATCAAAAGTGAAGCCAACAACGAGACCATACTCTTTCTTTTCGTATTTTTTCAAGTTTTTGTACTTATCTCATCGCTGCATATTAGGTAATTATGTTTTTTTTTTATTGTGTGAGCTGTGTATTTACGGAAGTTGGCTTAACATTAGAATTTTGCGGCATTACTTCTATTTATCTTTTTTATTTGTCTGAGAAGTGAGTTAAGTACCTACCTATATGTATATAAATCGAATCTAATATATCGATCCATGTCTTAGTTTCCTCATTTTAAAGACTACCTCAAACAAAAGTTTTTCAATAGGTTATGTGGTTACCCTATTACATATAAAGTGATGATTGGTCCTAGGAATACACATTTAATCAATCTAAACAAAGTAATGAAATGAAACCACGAAAATATTAACAGGTCCTGTAGCCCTTTTTAAAGTCGACTGGTGGCAACACTGCGGTAAGCGAGACGCGGGACGGGCGGGTGCATGGCGGGTGTGTGTGTGGGTGGCGGTTTCGTTCGTCCGCCCGCCATTTTTCAGCGAGCTTTCGGCAAATGCGTATGCGTGCGCGCTCGCAAAATTATATTTATAAGGCTTTTGGCATGGCCGCCGCCGCCCTGCCCCTCAGCGAGTCCGAAAATGCCGTTTTCATCATCGAATTATTATCATCTTGGGGTGTCAGTGAAGATGTCCAAAAGACATTTCAAGGTAAGTAAGTCTTAACTTTCCTAATCTTAGTGTATACATAACCTAAAGCTATTAGCTTATGTATACTCTAAGTTCCTAATGCACTTCTAGCTAGTTCCTCCAAATTTCAAACCTCTATTCAGTTTTGACTGCGCGTTGTCTGTCAATCAATCAGTCAGTGGCCGCATTCAGTAGATGCCATCGATACCTACGTACGTAATCGTTTTAATCTAGTGCGAAGTGAAAATGCATAGAGGCATAGACATACCTATTACCAATTTTTACTAAAGCTGAGGATTGTGTCTGACGCTAACGCTGGAAAGTAGGTTACTTATTCATCTGTGCACAGGAATAAGGTTAAAATTTAGTACCTATCTGTTGGCATAAGGGGATGGGGTGTCTTGTGTAATTTTTTCTATATTTTGGGTGCCCAGCTCTGGTCTAATTGAGGCGAATCCCGCTGGGATCAGGGACCTGATTTCCTCGTTCGCGCAGATTTCCAAAAATCTATTCTATTAGGTTAGAACGTATTTTAGGCCTACTAGGTAGTGGCGGCCGAGCCGTCCGAAACACAATACAAGCAACTGAGTTCCTCTAACTGATGTCTACTACTTATGGTAGCTATTACAAATAATTTTTTGATTTCAGATAACGATATTGATCTTTACTGTTTGGAAAACATGACCGAATCTGACATACAAGAACTGGCCCCAAAAATCAAAGATCGCATTAAAATAAGGACCGGATTGCAAGAATTCAAAAATGAAACTAAGTCTCTGGTAAGTCCTTTTTACCCGACTACGGCAAAGCAAAAGGAGGGTTATGATTTTGACAGGCTATGTATGTATGTATGTTCATCTGTTCCCTCGTAACTTCTAAACTACTTATCAGAATTCGACAAATGACATATCATTAGAAGCGTCTTAATTGTCCGCTGGTTATAGGCTGGTTATGGGGTTTCACAAAATCTAATGTGGCGCCCTCTAGCGGACAAAACATACAGAGTAAAAAAATAAAGTTAAGATAAATATGCCGTGTTTGGTATCATTTGAAAGCGCTTTACTTGTACATTTAGAATGTATATATATTAGTAGCATTTTTAGTTCATCAATTTAACTTTTGTTAATATTATGCGCCACAAATACACTTTAACACCAAAATAGTACAAATAATAAAAAGTAAAAAAACTAAAACCCAACTACGACAAAAAACGACGCTGAAAAAGTATAAAACAAGATTTTCAGAATACTGAACTGAACAAAGTTGCTAAATATAGAGATAAATTTTCATGTTTGGACACGTTGTCCCACGTTACATATACCTACCTACCGTAGCACTTTGACAAACGCTGTTTTGAACAATTTTTTTCAGTATGCAAACCGTTTTAATTTGATGTAAGTAAATAATAAAAAATCGATCCGATGATATTTGCATATCTTTCGGACGAGTGCAAATTGAGAGAATAATTTTTTGAAATTGTCTACGACTTTTCGAAATTCGCTACTTTTTTTAACCGACCAAAAAGGAAAAGGAGGAGGTTCTATGTTCGGCTGTATGTTTTTTGTTTTATGTATATTCACCGATAACTCCCAGATTTGGAGGCCGATTCGTGTGATTCTTTTTGTAAATGAAATGGAATAGCGTGAAATTGGTTCCATTGCAATTTCAGTACGATCGCTTCAGTAGTTTTTTGTAATTATGATAAATAGCAACAAACGCAACCTGCATAATATACTCGTTTATTTAGACGTCCCGCCCGGCCACGATCTCGCCGCGACGGGCGGCGCAGCAAGCAATTTCAATAATCATTGCGTTGTCGTGACGATGAACCGAGTAGCCGATATTAAGACAGCGCGCAGTGATTATTGAGTTCAGTTGTCGCGCCGCTCGTTGCGGCGAGGTCGTGGCAGCGTGGTTAGTAGTTACATGCAATTTGGATATGTATGGAAAAGTGCGCTTTTTCATTCCTCTACAGAAAAAGCTGGTGTGATTACCAATAAATGACTAATCGAAGATCATCAGGTCGAGCTGGTATATCCCTAATTGCCCATTTAAACAATATGAGTTAGAAAATAGTTTAAAAATAGTTTAGATTTTACACACATATAAAACTCCCGTAAATATATATTTTGCCGCTCGAACGCCCAGCCACTGTGTGACGGACGACAATACGACATAGGTCAACACTCCTTCCGCGCGCCTGCTCGGTAGGTAACTTTACCCGGCTGGATGCAGTTTGTAATAACGTAGGTACTTTGCGCTAGTAGATTCATTAGTACATTCGTTAGTAGATTGTATTTGGTTTTGCCTCGTCTTTGCTGTAACTTTCATAGTGTATACCTATATTCAATACCATGGAGAAGGATTTGAAAAAGGGCAATCGGATAATCTACCTAAAATAGATGGTCTTATGGTTGCCCACAACTTAAGAAATAGTGATTTTGTTGCCGCTGAAATGCGAGGAGTAAAAATGAAAAAGCTACATTTTTGCCACCTAACAACTGTTTCGAAATCAAATGTAATTTATCTCATTACTTTTGTGTACAAAGTACCTACCTAGGTACATAAGTTATGTAACATAACTTAACCTCGCAAACATACATAACTTTTCCGGTGCATAGTGGTTGTGCTTTTACATTTCGGCACAAAACTTGACTTTCTTGTATTTGGATTAGACATTTCAAGTAATATACAGGGTGGAAAAAATCTATGGGCCCTGGAGGGGAACTACCTTAAATCCTTTAGTTAGCTCATTTTACTGAAAGGAAACATTCCTTTATTTTTAAAAAGAAACAAAACTGCATTTAAAAATTTTTTTAATTTTGCTTGTCTCACCCGGGAATACTGAAAACTGAAAATAAAAAAATAAACCCTCGCTATTTTATTATACGAATCGGTAGGATTATTGTTCAGGATAAAATTTGTCTAATAAACATTTGGTCTTACACTCATCTGTTGTACGAGATACCCATGAAATTGAATATTTATTACAAGTTTTTTATTAACAATACCTAGTACTGTTCACTTTTAACAAGTAAATGACACGTTATAATTTTCTTATCTCTTTAACATCTAAAGACATCGTATGAAATACAAGCTTGCTAGCTAATGTTATTTATCTCTAAGTACCTTGTTGAAGTATTGGATAACAAAATCGCCAAATAAATGGTAATAATAAATCTATGCACACCACGATTCCTTCTTACACTAGACGTTCGTTCTGACGAAAAGTTTAATAATGGAACGTACTTTTTTTGCAACGCGGGGCAACAAATTTGAAAATCGAACGATAACATTTTTAAAAACTATAAAAAAGAAGTATTCGTTCGAATTTCAAATTATGTTTTGTTTTGCTTTCATTCCGTAATTCTGTAATAATGGCGTATCAAGAACATTTCGATTTATTAGAAGCTTACTTTTCAAACAACAAGAATTGCAATTTAGCTCTACAGTGGTACAGTGAGAGGTATCCAGACAGACAAATACCATCTAGAAAAGTTTTGTTTTATTATTTATTTATATTAGATTTTTTATTATTTACATCAAATTAAACGGTTTGCATACTGAAAAAAATTGTTATAAACAGCGTTTTTTTTACATTGGTGCTTCTTCTCACCAGGTCACTCATGACGAGGTTCTGTAACTTTTAAAAATTCGCGAAAAAAAGATTCCACTTTTCATACAAAATGTTCGATTAGATTGACTGCTATGTAGAAAAGTCGAAATTATTTTTCGTGAATTTTGAAGAGTGATAGAACAAAGTTATTAAGTATGATGTTATAAAGAGGTAATTGGTAAATTACAATGTATATACACTTACTTATTTTTAGAATACATGTTCATTAGACACGGAATCCTTGCAATCAGATAATTCAATCATTAGTGGGAGTTCTTCAAATCCGGAAAACGACAAGAGCGACACCAAGAGCGAGAAACGGAAATCGGTATGTTTTTTCATATTTAATATAATAAGTGGAATCATTCACCTCTTATAAAAAAAAAACAAAAATCAAAAAATGTTTTTTTTTTCGTTGGATACATGTATCACTTGAAGATTCCATAAGTTGGAGTGCTTGACCTTGTACGCCATAATGACGTAGTTTTTTTATCAAAATATCATGCCGGACGCAATCAAACGCCTTGGAAAGATCGCAGAATACACCAACTGCATCCTGTGAGTTCTCCCAGGCATCAAATATATGTCCAATGGGGTCAACACTTGCATCGGTTGTTGAGCGACCCCGGGTGAATCCAAATTGTTTGGTGTGCAATAAGTTATTTGTGTTAAAATGAGTTAATAATTGTTCAAGGAAATTGTACACCGTAAATGTAGATAGACTTGTCGAAGTGGAGTAGTGACACGTGTGTATTTGGCCTACTATTTTTAACCGTAGACGTCGAAAAACTATGGGTGTTTATTATTATTTCTTGAATTTTTTTCCTTTTTTATAGTCAGTTAACCTTAAAAGTATCTTGGAGGGATGCAATTCGGGAAAAATTTGTCTCAAAGCACAAGATAAGAAAAGTTTAGATACAAAAACCAGAAATATGCTCACGAAAGTAATAGTTGATTACTTCATGAATAAACAAATAACTATGACGAAAGAAGATTTTGTTTCTATCGCTAAACAAATTGAAGCAATATACCCATCAGAATGCCAGGTTACATAACATGCAATAATAAATCGATCATTATTTTGGCTTCTTCTCTAGGTCCTATTATGTAGATAGTACTCCTATACCTAGTAGAAGACTTATTAGTGTAGTAATATTTCTTGCAGACGATGCTCAAGCACAAGTAAGTATACAGGGTGGAATTTTGTAATGCCACCTAAGGGGAAGTACTCTTAATAATGTAGATAGAAAATTTTACTCAAAGAAAACATTCCTTTATTTTTGAAAAGAAAGAAAACTGCATTCAAAGATTTTTAAAAATTCGCTTGCCGCACCCGGTAATCGAACCGACTAAAATATGTAAAAGTTGTAACCCTGTACTTTTATTGTATCGATCGTTAGGGTCAATTATACGGATGAAATCTCTTTAACAAACTTCATAAATGAAAGGAAAACAATGAAATCTTAAATTATTTTAATTATTTACAAAAACTTTGAATAACAGATGAAAATATATTTTCAAATGTAACATTCCATATTTAAACTACGTCACACACGCAGTTATGTCGCATCTAAGAAAGGAGTCTGCATTACAAACACGTGCAAATTGCAATCGTCTTATCTAAATAGTAATTCGTCATTTTAATGGATAAATGACGTCAATGATAATTATTAATTAATAACATAAGTAAACAGATGGATCTTTGAGTAAAAGTGCTTTAACTTGACCCATTGAATTAATAATTTAAGATTTCATTGTTTTCCTTTCATTTAATTTATGAAGTTTATTAAAGAGATTTCATCCTTATAATTGACCCTAACGAGCGATGCAATAAAAGTACAGGGTGCAACTTAACTAACGTTTTCTTTCTTTTCAAAAATAAAGGAATGTTTTCTTTGAGTAAAATTTTCTATCTACATTATTAAGAGTACTTCCCCTTCAGGTGGCATTACAAAATTCCACCCTGTATACCTACTATCCAGTAGGTAATTACCTACTACAAGACCTAGTGTCCATCTTTTGCACTTGCTCATCGTCTACAACATGCTTAAGAGTAGGTATAATTATAGTAAATCTTTATTTAGAAAGTGATTGATTTCAGGAAACATATTATGTTCCGAGCCAGAAATTTGGAAACGGAAAATCGTATATACCTGCTAGAGGCAAATTAGTGGACAGATACCATAATCAAAGAAGAGAATTGAGAGAAAGCGGCTTATTGCAAAAAATGAAAAGACCTGACAATGAAGATGGTGCAGCTCTACAGAATATTGATGGTAGGATATTTATCGACGCAATAATGTTATTATAAAGGTGCTCCCACACTGCCGTTATAAAATGTTTGTTACTAACAAATACCAAATTGGGTATTTGCTAACAAATGTTTACTAACGTTACTTAACATTTTCTAACGGCAGTGTGGGAGCACCTTAACTTATGTTGCTCTCCAAAATTTTACTGGGTTCTTTCTTACATTTTAATATATTTCTTGTCTTGTTCTATTCTTATTGTTTGTATTTCTTTTTAGGGTTCCGTACCAAAATGGTAAAAAAGGAACCCATATGGTGTGACTCAGTCTGTCTTTCTGTCACAAATTCATATCTCAGCAACTACTAACGCTATCGACTTGAAATTTGTATAGTATTAAACAATGCTTGTCTGATATGTTGTTGAAATATATAGTAGTTTTTCGTAAAGGGGGTCGAAAGGGGGGTGAAAAATTTTAAATGAAGCAATCGAATCAAGTGACATATCAAATGAAAGGGCTTCACTTGCACATCTTAAATCTCATTTAATTTTTTTTCTAGGCCGCTTAGTTTTTGAGTTATAAAGCAAACAGCAAAATAAAAGCACCATTCCCTCCCCCCCCCTTATCTCCGAAGATTGCAAGCCGAAAAATCTGAAATAATTAGGGTTGATAGAGGTTTACTTAAATAATACAGGAAAAATAAAACTATGTCTCTATCTAGTATAGTTTTATAGAAATAAGCAAATAACCTCGACAAACAAACTTATGTTTTGCGGTTCTAAAAATAAACGTATTATTATAACGGAGCGAACTATTACGCTATAAACTTAAAAAATAAGTCGGAACCCTCGGTGCGCGAGTCCGACTCGCACTTGCCCGGTTTTTTTTATATTCGTCCCATTGTTTTGACGACCGATTGTCGCAGTTGATAGTGACCCTGCCTTCGAAACCAACGGTTGTGGGTTCGAATCCCGCTAGGGGCACTTTTATGAATGATGAATACGGACATGTGTACACGAGTTGTGGTTGTTCATATTTGTAATATGTATATATTTACAAAAAAGTATTTGTGTAATTTATCAACCATCTGGTATCCATAATACAAGCCTAGTTGCTTAGTTTGGTACTAGATGGGGCTGTGTGTGTGTAACTCCAAGGATATTATTGTATTGTTTTCTTACTTCATTGATATTTTGTCACTTTCTGATTTTTTGTATTTTTCAACAGTACTGGAAGTTGAAGAAGAGTCGGAAAAAGAAGAAGAACTTAAAATCTGGCTGAAGTACAATAAGGAACCGTGGCCGGAAGTCGTAGAAAAGTGGATGCAGTGTAACAGAATAAAACGGAGAGACCTTCAAGCCAAGCAATCTATACAGGACTTCATTCTGGAATGGCCGATACTCAAAATGAGTTTGGGCTACAAATTGGTACAGTTACTATTTTTTATATTTTATGGTACTATCTATACATGATCCAAATGGAGCCCTATATTGATCTCGCTTATCCATCAGTCTGTCGCTCTGCCACATGATCTTGCGGTTAATATGGGGGGGGGACATTTTTCAATTTAAAGAACCGTTTGTGACTTGCCAAATCATAGTAGTAGTAGTAGTAAATAATGAATTTAAAAGGAAACTATCACAGCTATGTAGGCTTCACAGGTTGACGAATAATAGTAAATGAACAAAAAAATGTACTTTGTTAGGTAACATTTTTAAATTAATTCTTATAAGCCGTTTAATATCGAGTTTCCATCTAAGTAAATACCTACGCATATTGGGCAACTACGGAGTCCTACATTGAGCCCGGTCGGTTTTTAGGGTTCCGTACCAATATGGTAAAAAAGGATTATGTTGCGGCTTTGTCTGTCACAAATTCATATCTCAGCAACCACTAACGCTATCGACTGACATTTGGAAAAGTATTAAATAGGTAATGGTTGTCCACCTTAGAGATTTAACCTAATTAAAAAGCTTAAAAATATCCAGTAGTTTTTTCGTAAAGGGGGTCGAAATGGGGGATGAAAATTTTAAAACAAAGCAATCGGGCCGAGCGACATATCAAATGAAAGGGCTTCATTTGCACATCTTAAACTGATTTTAGTTTTTTTCTAGGTTGCGTAGTTTAAACTACTAGTTTTTGAAGCTAGAGAAAAGCAAAATAAAAGTACCATTCCCCCCGCCCTCCCCTTTATCTCCGAAGATTGCAAACCAAAAAGGCTGAAATAACTAGGGGTAATAGAGGTTTACAGAAAAATAAAAATAAGTCTCTAAGTAGTACAGGTTTTTTAGAACTAAAAACAAAAAACCCTCGACAAACAAACTTACGTTATGCAGTTCTAAAAGCATTCTAAATTCTTACTTGATAAAGGCTATATTATAAATTATTTTTGTTAATTATACGGAACCCTCGGTGCGCGAGTTAGACTCGCACTTGGCCGGTTTTTTTATGATAGTTTGTATGAAAATTGTGTAGCCAATTTTTCTCACATTTGTCTTATTTTAGGTTGAATTAGATTTCGGCAAAAATTTATATCCCGGCAAAGATTTGAACTTATTCAAGAAGTGGCCCGACTTTCTTACAAAAGCTCCAGAAAAATTCAGAGGAGTGAAAACTTACAAACAATATCAAGAAATTTTAGAATCTGAAGATATAACCGAAGGTAATTTAAATTACTAATTTATTTTGTAACTAGCTTACCGCCCCGCGGTTTCGCCCGCGGCTAAATGAATTTCCCATGGGAATGAGGTATTTTCCCGCGGTAAAATGTAGCCTATGTGTTAGTCCAGGTCCTAGTCTGTCTACCTACCAAATTTCAACCAAATCCGTCCAGCCGTTTAGGCGGGAAAAGGTAACAAACATCCATGCATCCATACATCCATCCATACATACGAGTACTTACAAACTTTCCCGTTTATAATATTAATAGGAAGGATGATTACATCTTTTACCAACTAGAGTAGAGTTGCTGAATTTTTCATAGTTGAAAATCACCTTGAAATCCTCTACTATAATAATATCGATGGGACTAATTGATAGCATAAATTCAGCAATAAACCCATTTAACTATATTCAACTTAACTACGGTCAAAAGACCTACTGTTCATAATATCGATCTACCTACAGATCGATTCACATAAGTTCGTAATAACTAATGAACGAAATGCCTAATGGACAATTCACTACGGTCAATTGAATTACGGACGATTCACCTACAGAAATGCAAAATAAATGTGTATCAGTATTGTAGCTATATTACTTTAATAATTATGTAGAGGTATTGGTATTGGTTGGAATAAGGTTGAACTCAAAGATTCTAACATAGTTATTGTAATCTCCTTGTGTTGAACTATTAGATTTAGGTTAGGTTAGAACATGACAAACAACGCAGGAGCCGAGCAAGCAAAGCGAGCGTGCCGCGGCAGCCGCCGGCGAGTGCCAGATCAGAATTCTACCAATTTCACTTGGTTAAGGCAGAATATTTTCAATTTTTAATATTTAGTGTATTTGTCAATAACAATTTGTCACAATAAATGGGTTATACTAAATTAGGTTTAGGTTAGAACATGACAAACAACGCAGGAGCCGAGCGAGCAAAGCGAGCGTGCTGCGGCAGCGGCCGGCTAGTGCCAGATCAGAATTCTACCAATTTCACTTGGTTAGGCAGTATATTATCTATTTTTAATACTTACAGTACCTTTCTGACAAAAATCTATTTTTCACAATAAATGGGCTTAGGTTAATTTCGAACAGAACCGAATCCTAGGTATGCTGTTCGGATAAGATAAGAAACGCCAAAAAATAGTTAAATCATAGTAGCGCACGTAGCGCATTATAAACTGTAGGCGAGTCGTCCATTAGGTGTTTCAAACATAGTTGAAGCAACCAATATCTTAAAAAACCATTAGACTATTCGTCCGTTAGTGCAATTAATTTTAGTTCAATCAAACTTATGTGAGTTAAACAGTAGTTGAGTCGACCAATATGCGATATGAACATATTATGTGAATCGACCGTAGTTAAGTTGAAAATAGGTGAAATGGGTTTAGGCGATATGAGATGTAACCAATATCTTATATGTTTTACGAAACACTATTGTTGAGATTACCAATAATTAAGGTAACGAATGATAGATAACTACAACAATCCCATGAATTGACTTTGCAATTTAAATCATTAAAGTGTTCATATTGCTTAGTGTAAGCATCAGCCTCCATAAAATATGTGTTCCTATAATAAGATATCCTTTTGTAACCTTCTGTAATGTTTATGGCAAACACCATTGCCAACAGTACGAAACTATCGATAGCATTCTTCGTCAATACCAAGTACCAACTTTGATTTTGTCGTCACTTACAAACTCACAAATACACGCAGACAGTAAAAACACACATGCACTTAATATTATATTGGGAACTCAACAGGGACTTAATCTGATCTTATGTTTCACTCAGATGTCAGAGATTACATATATATGAAAATGCTCAGTGCCAAGATGCCACCCACGGTACGAGTTTCCATAAAGTCAACGGACAATAATAACAAGAAATCTTTTTATAAACCGAGCATTGCAGAGTCGCAAAATGACTTCATATTGCACGTGAAGGTGTGTATTTTTATCCTAAAGATCGTATAAATTTTAAACAAACAAAATACTCGTAAAACAGTATATATAGTTATGCAGCTATACCGGATGAGTTTTTTTACCGTAAGGAAAAAAATTGGGCATATTTGGTAAGTGAAATAGAAATTATTGGCATAAGTAGTTTTTTTTAATGAGTTGTTTCACCGTAAAAAATAATTTGTAATTTTAGATAAGTAAAATAAAAGTGTTGGCATAGGATATTTTTTATTTTCTTTACAATAACATCGCCGGAAAATTATGTTGTCATTTGACTGTCGTATTTGTAATCAATTCCACATAATAACATAATTAAATAAAAAAATATATTAAAAAAATATTATCTAATAAATATCGCATAGTAGGAACCCTAGAGTTTGTAAAAAAATATCGAAACACATGACGCAACGATTTTTTTTTTATTTTTTGAAAAAAAAACTACCTATGCCAAAAACTTCTATTTCACTTACTTTTTTCCTCACGGTAAAAACTCATCCGGTATAATAATTTAATAGTTGAAGGCTTTTTGAGGTTTGTTTTGCTTTTTTAGGGTTCCGTACCCAAAGTATGCCAAGCCAACGGGACCCTATTACTAAAGCTCCACTATCTCTCCGTCTGTCATAGGGCTCTGTATATCTCTTGAACTGTAATAATTATCATTTATTCAAGGTCAATACACTTGCTCCCCATTTGGTATTCACCTGAGTAAAATCTCTGGCAACTTATAGATACAAAAAAGGGATCAAGTTTTGGGATCATACTATCAATCAATTGTTTATTTTTTATTACAAGCTTTTATTTTACTTCCAATGTTTGTATTACGAGTATACAGGGTGTTAGGCAGAACGTTGAACATACGCAAATGGTGGATGGGTGGGGCCATGTGCTACTTACTCAGCCCAAATTATTTGACCTTGGCCCCTTGGTTTTTTTATAATTTTTTTTTTGCATTTTTTTAAATTTCGCCACTTTCATGACTTCGAAGGCGAATATTTTTATTTACAATGAGTAAAAGAGGCAACATTTTGTTTTGTTTTTATTTTGAATGCTTAACTTTTTTTCTAGGTTACATCTGCGTTAAGCGATAATTACATGAGAATCTGATGTAATTATCGCTTAACGCAGATGTAACCTAGAAAAAAGGTTATGGGTCCTCAAAGTTACAGAAACATGTATGAAAATCTTAAAGCTTAATTTCGACTTTCATTTAAAAAAAACTAAAAGAGATTGAGGACTTCCAATTCTAGCAAAACATCCCTAATGTGTGACCTTTCTAACGATATGTAATTTGTTTTAATTGAAAAAGAATTTCAAGAGTTATTAATTTTTTTATAAAGTAGGTGAATTTTGACATAACTCTACTTTTGCGGAATCTGATAACATTCAAAATAAAAACAAAACAAAATGTTGCCTGTTTTACTCATTGTAAATAAAAATATTCGCCTTCAAAGTTATGAAAGTGGCGAAATTAAAAAAAAATACAAAAAAATTAAAAAAAAACCAAGGGGCCAAGGTCAAATAATTTGGCCTGAGTAAGTAGCACATGGCCCCACCCATCCACCATTTGCGTATGTTCAACGTTCTGCCTAACACCCTGTATATTATATGGTTGCTAAGGTCTTTTGCAAATGAGTTTTATATTAGTTATCCTCAAGCTCAACCGATTGAGCTGAAATTTTGTATGTGAATCGGATTACAAAGCACTATTATCATGACTTGAAGTCAGCTTTAAGTTTTAATACAGAGTTCCCATGGCGACCTACCGGTTCCATCATCAGGCTGATCTAATCGCCATTGGAACTCTGTATTAAAACGCCGCAAACTAATAGAGTTTGGGCTCGTTTGATTTGTCTTGTACACACACACACACACACACGCACACACACACACACACGCACGCACACATATATATACACACACACATAAGTAAAATTAACGATTGTTTTTAGTGTGATAATCGTATTTTGTTGTTTACATTAATGTCGCTCGCTATCTATTATCACTACTACAGACCGCTGATAACTATGCTAAAATGTTACAACACTGCTAAACTACATTTTATTATTCATTTTTAGAATCAGAGTGAAGTATGCAATCAAACTGACCAACGACGAGCAGCTCATCTAGCTAAAGGTCTAACATGCCAGCCCATTATTATCGCGGTTGGAGCAACCGAAATCACGCTTCAAGACTTTTACGTCGAGTTCGACAATATTTTTTACAAGATACCAAACCTCCTACAGGCGGTAGATGTATGTTTTAAACTAATTCATTTTTTGAATGCAGAATATCCATGCGCTGCTCAAGGCGTTTGGCTGTTTATTCAGAAATATTTTTATGATATTCATTTAAAAACAGACAAGAGAATTGCAAATGTTGCTTGTTTTATGTCTGAATTGAAATAAGTAAGAGCCCGTTATAAAATGTTTGTATGTTATGTGTGTTCATTGATTGTAAAGGAGGTTAAAAGTCTTTTTATTCATTTTAAATCAAACCACGACTTAGGCCCTGATGATATATATTACTGCAAACAGTCGAATTGTGATAGACTGTTTCAAGAACGACGATCGTTTCGTCGTCATCTTCTAAATAAACATTCCAATAATTTGACAAATGACGTCATAGATCCCACTCCTACTAATTCCGATTTATACGAAGCATTTAACACGTACGACATTCAAAATAACGATGATGGAAGTGCAATAAGCGAAGCTGTAATTCATGACAATAATAAACTTTCTGACATTTTATTTTCGAATAACATGAAATTGCAAAATTCTGCAGCAATGTTTGCACTTTCTCTATATAGCAACTCAAACTTGAACCGTAAATGTGCTAAAGACATATTGGATGATGTCCGAGACCATATCTGTAAGAACATTAGTGAACTTATATCGATTTTTATTTCTAACACAAGCTTAAACGATACAGAACGGAACCTTATTGTTGACAATATTGCAAATCCTTTCAGTAAACTTGATACGGAGAGTAAACTCATAAATTTTTTTTTTCAACATAACGTATATGTACCACCAAGAAAATTTTTAATTAATGAAAGTGTTTCTATCAGTACTGGTAACGCCGCGGTGAAACTTAAACCTAAATCGGAATATGGAGCTATTGTTTCAATGGACATGGTTTTTAAAAAAATTTTTGAACTACCCAACTTTGTAGATAATGTTACCAAAACGTCATCCGAAGGCGGAATTTCAAATTACTCTCAAGGTAGTATTTGGAAACAGAAAGTCACTGGAAAAAACAATTTATGTATACCTTACTTTCTATATTTTGACGACTTTGAATGTAATAATCCATTAGGTAGCCATAGTGGCGTTCATGCTATTGCAGCTACTTATTACCAATTTCCTACCTTAGACACTAAATATTTGTCATTACTAGATAATATTTTTGTTGCAATGTTACATAGGACTTCGTCTACAAAAAAAAATGGAAATGCTTTGGTTTATCGCGAATTAGTAAAAGAATTAAAATGTTTAGAAGATGGCATAGAAATTTGTACATCAAATGGTATAATTAAAGTTCACTTTATTCTCGGTATGATTATTGGTGATAACTTAGGCCTTAACAGTGTACTCGGATTTACGAAATCATTCTCTAGTAACTATTATTGTAGAATATGTAAAGCTACTAAATACATAATGAATATGCAGACCAAACAAAATGATGCTTTGTTACGTACGCGTGAAAATTATACTTCAGATCTTGAACTTAATAACATGACATTGACAGGGATAAATGAAAACTGCGTATTTAATGATCTAAATAGTTTTCACGCAGTAGATAATTTGTGTGCCGACATCATGCATGACTTATTTGAAGGCGTATGCCATTACGACATCGCTCATATTATTCTTTACTATACTGAGAGCATAAATCTTTTTCATTTAGATACTTTGAATAACCGACTACAGTTATTTGATTACACGGGGTACGAGTTAAATAACACAAGCTTGATTATAAAACACGAACATCTTATCAAAAGAAGGTTTAATATGTCTGCTTCAGAAATGATGTTTTTCATACACATTTTTTCTCTTTTAATAGGAGATTTAATACCGGAGGACGACGACGTATGGGCTTTCTTTTTGGTTTTATTGAAAATAGTTGATCTCGTTTTAAGTAGAAATTTTGAAGTAAGTTCTATAATTTTACTAGAATCATTAATAAGTGAACATCACGAGAACTATGTTAAACTATTTCATGATAATTTGAAACCCAAACATCATTTTATGGTTCATTACCCACACATAATAAGAAAAGTAGGGCCACTGAGAAATATCTGGTGTATGAGATTTGAGGCTAAACATAAACAATTAAAAAAAACTGCTAGGAATATAACTTCCAGAAAAGAACTGCCTTTAACTTTGTTAATTAAAGAACAATTGTCGCTTGCTCACAGATTATTTACAAAAAAAGGTTGTGATCTCAGGATTGAATTCGGCTCGTTGATGAAAAAGACACCTCATTCATCTTATGTCGAAATTGTAAAAAACCTTACCGTCGATAGTAATGCTTGTGGAGATCTTAATGACAAAATCATTTACAATTGGGTGCGCTACAATGGCCTGAAATATACACCAGGAATGATTTTGGTAGGGTCAGACGAAAATGATTATCAATTTTACACTATCAAGTATATTTTTGAATCTTTATCGAAAACAAATGTGCTATTTTTGTGTAAAACTGTAAACTGTATTGGATTCAATGATCATTTGCAGGCATTTAAACTTCTAGACGAGGTAAACGTATGGGTGTTAATAAATCCGGAAACATTACTTTTTTCCCCTATATTTTCACATATCATTTGTAGTGGAGATAAATACTGTCGAATTAAATACATGTAAATTAAAACTTAAAATTTGGCTGAAGTACAATAAGGAACCAAGGCCGGTAGACGTAGAAAAGTGGACGTTGTGCTCCCTGGCAACCCCATTGTATATTTCTTTACTTGATTTTATTTTATTTAATAGGTACAGTTACAGACGTCAGATTACATTTTGCACTGAAGATTTTACATTTTTTGTATCTATAATTTATAATTTTGTTGTCACGTACTTATCAATCAGCTCCCCTTGTAAAACCAACACGATGTATAACCCCCGCAAATTGATAATGGGCTGGAACTTTGTCGAATTAACGTGCGCGTGACGTCACATACAAATAAAAAGTACAGCTAACAGAAGAATCTAATATTTAATTTATTAATAATTATTGAAATTGAATTATTAAGCATATTAAAATAATTTCGTAATATTTGATTCTTAAAATGCATACCTATAATACAAACCATGAACAAATCAATAATAGATTCGATACAAGCGCAAACTGTTCTGTGTGCTTGATGATAGGTAACAAAAAAATAAAAACAAATGTTTGAATAATGTTTTACATTTATTGCTACTACTTAAAATAAAAAAAAACCCGAATAAAAAAAAAATAAAGATATAAAAAATATAAGTAAGCTGTTTCCTTAATTCTACTCAATTATGTTAAATTAAAAAGGGCGTGGTCACAACTCGAAATGCTTACCCGGCGGCCAGTAGACAGTTTGTACACGTACAATTATTTTTAAGCAGTACAGTCAGCATCATAAATGGATGACCACTTTCAGATTTTCAAAATCGCTATACACCATATTATAATCTGAATCGGTTAACAAATCAGATCCCAGTATTGAATGAACATCATTGAAGTTGAATAAGAATCATCCAATTCTAGCGCTTGTCATGTTGAGTGATTTAGGCTATAATATGGTGTATAGCGATTTTGGAAATCTGAATGTGGTCATCCATTTATGATGCTGACTGTACAAATTGAGTACCTATTAAGCACAACTATTTTATGAAATTAGAAACGATAGGGTTGCCAGGTTGCCACAACGTGAAAAGTGGATTCAGTGTTACAAAATATAATATAACAGAGACTTGCAAGCCAAACAATCTACAGGTGTTTGGTAGACAGTGGATAAAAATATCATCTGCTGATAGGGAGCACTAAGCTCATGTGAAAAATATAATATTATATCCAGTAAAAGTGTTACGGTTTTCGAAAAAAAATTTGAATTGTGCGAAAATCGACACCCATTGTCACTTTTTTTTTTTGGTTTCACGGCCTTAAATAAAAGAAATTCCTCGATCTATTTTTGGCATACCAGTTCTGAATAGTCATCAGATCAGTTGTGCATTACCAGAAGTCGCTATTGTAGTTTTTTTTTATTTACATTTGTGTTTTACTCAAAATGATTCTTAAAGTTTGAGTTATTATGGTTTAAAAAAATGTAATGCATCCATGGTAGCCAAGTTGCTCAAAAACTTGTTCATTTACTTTTTAATTGGTACGTTAGAATTTTAAATTGGTAACAAACTTTCCTCTCTGGTATTATTTTAAAAAAGTTATTGAGGTTCAAAAAGCACAAGGGCCAAATTATGTTGTACTAAGAAATTTTCGCAAAAAATCAAAAATGTATAATTTATTCGAAAATTATAGACATAAAAGTAGTAGTGTCTCACAATTTTAGAAAACAAATACTTTTTTTTTTGCGTTAGTTTCTTAGTATAAAATGATTGGATAAAATTTGCCCCTTGTGCAATCCTATTACATTTTCGTCATTTCTGAAATATATTTTTAAAATATTTTCATTTTGAATTAACCTTTAATAAATATTTGAATATGACGAAAATTAGAGCGACATAGCGAAAATGTAAAAGGGCTCATAACGATCATAAAGACAGGTTTAAAAGACTGATATAACATCTCTTTATTTTTAATTTTGTAATTACTTTTATAAGTATACACTAGTGATATGCTAAAAGTATCAATGCTTGTCACGTTTTGTAGACATTTTAAAACTTTCGACTTTATTTTCGAGTACCTTAATAATAATAAACTCTGATGAATACTGACTACTATGATTTTTATTTTTAGTCTGTAGGTATCTCCTTGAAATGTCTTTAGTATCATATATCAATAGTTTTAATTTTGTTATTGTGATATTGTAAATGACCGAATAATTAATTAAGTCAAAAATTTTTTTCAACTAATTTTGTATTATCAGCAATGTTTCATAAAATTATCAACATATTTGTAATATATTGTAATACCTATCTATTGTTAAAGTTGCAATAATGTTTTAGTACATCGAATAATCTTGTTGATGATTTAGTATCTAGCGGTACCGATTCTGATGCGTAAATCTATACTGAAACTAAATTCTGTCAATAATGAAAATATACCCAACCTTCTCTTATTTAAAAGATAAGAGAAAAATAGGTATACTTTTAGACATGTTAAATTTAGTTTTAAGAATCGAGGACAAATCAGCATTGGCACCAGCTATAAAAGAATCAACCACAACATTATTAAATATACTAAAGTATCATAGCATCTTTAACAACAGATGTTTCAAATTTTTTAATAAATTCAAGTATTTAAATGCGCTATTTTTACTTTTATACTGTTGCTAATAATACAAAATTAGTCTCATATTTCTTACCAAAGTACCATGGCAAAAATACAAAGACTATCTGATATATTTTACTAGAGCATAATTATAAATATTACAATACTAACATAGTAAAAAAATACTAAAGTGTCATTGCTAAGATTACAAAACTATTTCATTTATTAACAAAAGTAATATTTTCCAATTTACAAAAGTGTTTGCTATATTTTACTAGAGTATAACTTAAAATATTACAATACTGACATATTAAAGATAAGAAATTTTTTAATAAATTCAAGTATTTAAATGCGCTATTTTTACTTTTATACTGTTGCTAATAATACAAAATTAGTCTCATATTTCTTACCAAAGTACCACGGCAAAAATACAAAGACTATCTGATATATTTTACTAGAGCATAATTATAAATATTACAATACTGACATAGTAAAAAATACTAAAGTGTCATTACTAAGATTACAAAACTATATTTCATTTATTAACAAAAGTAATATTTTCCAATTTACAAAAGTGTTTGCTATATTTTACTAGAGTATAACTTAAAATATTACAATACTGACATATTAAAGATAGTAAGGTATCGCTTTTAAAAATGTGAAACAGTTTCATATTTTTTATTAAAGGTGGTTTCTCAATTTACAAAGCTATGTGGTAGTAAATTCTACTAGATTTTATATATATATAATACAAAAGTTAATACGTATATTTTAACAAAGAATGTAAATTATTAATACAAAGTCGTTTCATACCTTTTACTAAAATGAAGTTCTTAAATTTACAACCCAAAACTATTAAAGATAATGTATCAAATTCATACATTTTACTAAAGAACAATTGCAACTAATGCAAGATTAGTTCTACATTCTTTACCATAGTAAAGTAATTGAATCTACAATGCTTTTTGGTATATTTATAATAAAAAATACGATATAGGTTTAGTGGTTGAACTAAACTCGGATGGTTAAATACACAAAACCATTTCCTGATGAAATTAATTGAAAATATGAAATATGACTATATGTAAAATGTATAAAACTGACTTTTTGTAAATTATATGATAAACTGGTTTAGTAAAAATAAACAAATTACTTCATCAGTTATATTTTTGTTAGTTTTATGATATCCTAATTTAGTAAAAATTTGTACGACAGGTTTTCTAGTAGATACAACCTGCAATAATATTTAGTAAATTCAACTACGTCCGTAGATAGGTTCCATATTTATTAAAGTAATATTTTGTAAATTTTATGATGAACTGATTTTGTTAAAATTAACCAACTCAAAGTTTGGACTTCATTAGTAAAATTTATTAAAGTTATGTTTTGTAAGTTTTATGATATTTTAATTTAGTAAAAATTTACCAAACCTGGGTTTAGTACGACTTACTAACAGGATTGTTGTTAATTCAACGAATTCCATTCAACAATGTTTGTTTAGTAAATTCAACTAAGTCCGTAGATAGGTTCCAAATCAACCCTCGGGCTTTGTAAAAATTATTATTAATTTAGTATTTTCAACTAAACTATTTTTTCAGTGCGTCTTTTGTCTCTTACGTGTTTGTATTATTAAGTCTTATCTTACAGTATTCTGTCCTTCTTCAGGTCACATTTACAGGTCACGTTCAAATTTCAATATGATCTCTTCAGAGGTTTTGCAAATAACAGACAGAGTTATTTTGATATTTATAATGTTAGTATGGAATCTAGTATCATTATTATTTGAATACTTAAAAGATGGTAAAGTGTTTGAAAGGTTCCTGAATAAAGATAATGTCTCGCTATCTATAGTAATAGTCTTTTAAGTCATTGAATAATACCCAACTCTCGAAGACATTATTTTCTCAATAGAGAAACCCAATGAAATATGAAGTGGGTCAATGGAGTGCCAAGACCATTCAGTAACCAGTAATCCAACTAACTTGTTAATATCACAAAATTATTGACTAGTTAATCTAATCAAGGAAGACGTCACATCCATGTATTGATCACACTTCACCTCATCTTCACTTAACATCAGGTGTGATTGAGGTCAAGTACCAACCCGTTATGCATAAAAAAACACGCGCTAACCCTACCATAAGTTACGAGGGAGATCAGTAAAATCAAATCAAATATATTTATTCATTCAAATGGTACATTGAAACAGAATCTACATAATAATACTGTATTGCAACTGTACCATTAGTGCCTGAACTAGGAAAATCCTGTATTTCTGGCGAAGCTAGGGCTTCTATAACTTAAAATAATATAACCATATGTAGGTACAAACTAGATATCTATAAATAAAGTAGGTAAACAGAATAAATCTATACTTAAAGGCTACCTCAAGACAGTCATTCATTTCTCTGTATCCTCGTAGGACAAATTTTGAAGAAATTTTTGCAGTATATTGTTAAGTGAGTAGATAAAGTTAGTTATATTTTTAAAAGAAAGTGGTCTATACCGCTAATATCGCAGTGTAATATAAAAGTCAGGCAAGTTTATACTTAAACATGAAAATAGCTTATACACTGTGGAAAACACAACATACTCTTTTAGTAAGAAATCAGTGTCAATTATTGGGTACCACATTATTACCCGACTGCCCAAGGAAGGAGGGTAATGTTTTAAGGGTGTATATTTGTAAGAATAAGAATCGTTTATTTGAACCATTTAGCGACACACACATACATGTATAAATGTGTAAATAACAAATGGACACAATGAAATTGGGACCAGATGAGATAAAAGTAATCGGTCGTCATACCACAAAGACCTCAACAACTACGTTGTGAGATGGAATAACGAATAGACAAGAGAAAATTTATAAATTCGATAACTTTATTGCCTTGCTGCAAAGTCAATACTTTTTTGTATTAGGTCCTTACCTATGAAATTGGCCTTTTGTATGAAGAATTTCATTAAGACTGTTTTCTCCATACAAACATTTTTAATTTTTTTTTGGGAACGGCATATCTAAATTTAGCCTAACTTTGTGTGTATTATCGGATAACCTTAAGTTAAATCTAGGCAGTGTTAATTCTTATAAGTAACCGGTTTATAAAAGTTTCTGCGAATCTAAGAAATGATTATGGGAAGCACAAGAAAAGAGCTTTGTTCAAACTTTTTTTATTATGTGAAATTAAAAAATATATCATTAATTTTTTAAACATTATCATTCGAAACCTTGAAAAAATATTCCATTTTCCAAATAAAAAACAAATTTTTTATATAGCTTTGAAATTGAAATTGAATCGCAGAAATTGGTGCATATGATTAACGAAAAAAAAAACTCCTATTTCATAGGTAAATACCCAATATTATATTCATTAAAGTCCTCCATTGGGCAGTTGCGGGCGGCGCGTTACCCGTGAATTTTTTATTGTAATTTATCTGCTCACATTTCCGACTTTTCTTGTTAAATAGATTCTAAGACGAAGGATTCGGATCCAAAATCTATGCAAATTAACGGCGTATATGACATAGGCAGACGGTTAAATTAGAGATTTTATTAAATTAAGGCCTAGGCAGATCGTCGACATAATGCAGGAATATAATACGCTATATAAGCTATATAATACGGTTCGTTTAGACATGTTTGAATGGCTAATTCAGTGATCTGCCTATGCCATATAAAAGTGGTGTTACTGATGCTTTTGATAGTGTAGTGTGGGGAACATAAATCTAACACTATGATTACAACTTACTCTCGTGATATATGAAGCTTTTTTATGTCATAAGTGAATTTATGGCTTGGATTTTGGTTACTGCTTTCTGTTTGCGCGATTTATATATTTTTCATCGAATGTTTTTCATTCTGATATTCATGTTTTCATGATGATATTTTTGGTTGACTGTCAAAACAGAATTCACATATTTTTAGTTTTACATATGGAAAAGGCGAGCTATCTCCACTCATCTTTTGATAGGAGAATCAAATTATTACTTATTATTAAATAGATAACAAAGAACTTTTGATCGCGACTATACAATCGGCTACAGTACCTACCGAGGGTAATCGTGAAATAAATAAACACGCACTATTACCTCTTATAGCATTATTTGAACCCTACTTTAAATAAGCTTATTTAAATATAGTTCTGGAACGTCATTGCAATTTATTGACACAAAAGTGTACTCAAGGAGAACGGACTAAAAACTAGTCTATTCACAACGAGCAATGATGTTTTTTTTTGTGAAATCTAAAATATTTTGGGAGCCGTTCCGTCCCATTTAGTAACAAATTTTTCGCAAAAAGACTCAGCCGCAGACAGTGTCGCAGAAAGGAGAGCGTATACACTATTAGTCGGTGGCACAGCGGTTAGATGCGGTCTCCCAATTTAGGAGGTCCGGGTTCGCTTCCCAGGCAGGCCATGTACCAATGAGTTTTTAAATTTAATTAAATTACTTATGTGCATTTATCCGACTGCTCTTAAACGGTGAAGGAAAACATCGTGAGGATACCTGCATGCCTGAGAAATAAAAATTCAACGTCGTGTGAAGTCCCCACCCCGCATTGGGCCTGCGTGGTGACTATGACCTATCCCTCATTTATGACAGAAGGCCTATATCCCTGCAGTGGGATGTTTACGGGCTGAGATGATGAAATGTAATAACTGTATATAATTGAAAGCAACCGAGACCAACTATTTAACCTGCCCTCCGAAGCACGGACACACTCGTATTAAAATGCCACTGGTGATCACTCATCCAAGGACCGATCGCGCCAGACATTGCTTAACTTCGCTAACCGCAAACGAATAGTGCGGCTACGCCATGAGTGATTTTCTTTACAAGATATAATGCAATAGATGAGGGTATTTTAGCTGCAGCGGACTGTACATGGTTTTGCGTCGGGGGTTAATTAAAGATCTGACGGTTTTAAAATAACAAAGTCTGACGTCATGAGCACTATTAATTATTATTTTTTTTTATCATACAGCTTGGATATAAGAGCGTATTATCATCTGCTGCTCTACTATTAAAATATAATAATAGTAGTGTAGGCGTTAAATATAAAGTCTATATTAACTTCCGGCGTTATCATTAAAATTGTGTATATCACGAAAGTTTGTTACCAACTTGTTCAAAACTATTTTGAATTCATTGTTAACTACATAGTTCTTAATATTTAAATACAGACTTCGGCGGTACGTGTAATTGGTTGACTATAAATTTATAATCTATAATATATAGATTTATAGGTAATTTACCTGTAGTTATCGAAAAACATAGGTATTTCTCAAATTGGTTCAGAATGTAGAAATTTAAAATTGATTTTACTGGTATTATGGGCTTAATTTATTAATCGCGATCAATTGGAAAGGTTATTTTTTTATTAAAGTGAGTTTTTGCCGTTAGAAAAAAAAACAGGGCAAATTGGGTAAGTTAAGTAAAAGTTATTGGTAGGTTATTTTTTTTTTCAAAACCATCATTTGACTCCCGCTTCGGCAGGAGATTGATATGCTGGCTGGATAGGTGGCTGGACCAGGAGATTCCTCCCTGCTCCAGCCTATAGGAGGGCCCGCCGCCGCCGTTGCCCTGGCGGCGGGCGCCGCGCTGGCGTGGCTGCGGACGATTACCGAGGGGTACCCGTGGCCGCGCCGTTTCGCGCGCGGAGGAACACCGGGGGTTTTTAGTGGGTAGGACCGCTCCCGTCTGGAGCGGTGAGTCCCACATATCCTCGCCGCTGACCCCCGTCAGTCAAAAAGAAGGAGATTGATATGCGACTGGCGGGATTCGATAGGGTTCCTATCAAATGAAATTTATTTGGAACTTATATATTCTGCAAGTATATAATTATTTAATGTAATTATGTAGGTAATACTCTAGTGTATCCTGATGTTACTTTTATGAATTGTTATAAAATATGTTTATCCAATTGCTTTGGAACTTATGGTATGTGTGTGACTGGAGATACAAATAAACGATCTATCTATCTATCTATCTATCTATCTAATACGCTACGCTAAATGTAGGCTACAAACGCGACCGTCAAATGACACAACGCTTTATTATGATTTTGAAAAAAAATATTAAACTACCTATGCCAATACCTTCTATTTCACTTACCTAATAGGCTCTACTTTTTTCTCATCAAAAAACTAATCTGGTATATTTTAATAAAAAAAAATCTCTCTGCCATTGTGTGTGTTTCTGCATATTTCGAACGGTGAACCGTGGATGTTGTTTCAAGCTTAATTTAATTAACGTTTAATATTTGGAACACCCAAATATGGCTTTTGCGAAAAATAAATAACCGATAGAACTGACTACTCTGCTGCTCGTTATGGTGCCGGCAAGGATTTCTGATTTTTTTTTCTTTTTCAAAAATCCACGTCGCAAAACAAAGTATTTACGCTTTGACTGTAACGTAACCACTCGTTATTTTCCTAGTTAGACTCTGTTCTGAACTAATTTTGCTCGTCCTTGTTAGAATGATGTACAACTACGTATAAATAACCTTGTTACGAATATTCATCAAACAAACAATAACTCATTTTAATCTACACCCTCGATAGTAACGTCTAATTTGCAAGAAATATTAGATCATTCAACTGATAAATGTTCTAAATATTAAACAAATTGGGGGTTAATTGGAGCAATAGATTTATGGGTCGAGAAGGTAGAGGGTAAGAGATTTATGCCCTTGCATGTCACTGACCCTTAGTCGATTTGGCCGTCGTTCCTTAAACTACGATTGTAATTTGGTTAGTTATTACCTGACTACTGCGATGATAAAGGAGGGTAATGTATTAAACGTGTCTACATGTATGTGACATAGGAATTGTCAAGAGATTTTGGGGAGCTTCGCACATATGACGTTGCTACCTAATACTGCGTCACACGATCCATGTTACCGTTACTCCGCCACGAGTTGCCATTTTATGATGTATTTTTGTTTTGCTTCAGGAATGTACTAAATCACGAACGTATTTAGAACTTCGAGATTCAGTTGATGGAGAATATTCAAGAGAATATATCCCCTGTTAAACTTGAGATGGTACTCGTGCATTAGGCCCGCTTTGAAAGTAACTGTGAGCAAATCTTTCAAAAAGTGGACATCACGCCCAAGAGCCGCTGATTCCGAGCGGCGACTTGTGGCTTAAGTCTGAGTTCGGAGTAATGATTATGAAAAAACGGCTTCTTTTTTTTTCTGTATGGAAAACTGAGGGCCGTATTGATTGAGATCGAATCTAATCAATAATACATTTTTTTTCATACTGTTGAAATTCATAATAATCGGATAAAATATAATAATCTCAAGTATCATCGCTAAGTTTGTCTCTATCTTGGGATAATTTTATTAGTATGAGCCTTCTTTAGTGGGTCTTGTTGGAATAATGTGTGTTTAAAAAATAAATGGTATTTTTTTATATATATATGAGACGGCGGCAAACGAGCATGCGGGTCACCTGATGGAAAGTAATCACCGCCGCCCATGGACACCCGCAACACCAAAAGGGTCACAGATGCGTTGCCGGCCTTTGAGGAAGGTGTAGGCTCGTTTCTTGAAGGTTCCAATGTCGTACTCGTTCGGGAATACCGCTGCCGGAAGTCCGCTCCACAGGGTGGTCGTACGTATGATCATAATGGTTTAAAAAGGATACAAATACTATTCTTAGCTTAGCTTTTAACCGCCTCCATGGCTCAATGTAAACAACATTAGGCTTACGATTCGGAGGTCGCGGGTTCGATCCCCAGCGGGGTACATGTTTAAGTACTTGTTCACTTCATCATCTATGTTCTTTGTATTTTATTTTTGTGTGCAGTAAAGAATTTAATAATAATAATAATAATACTCGGTTTGTTTGGTAGTAGGGTAGGGTGGTAGGGGTTGGTTATATGTCCGCCTGGCTAATACCACCATCTTAAATAAATCTGCCGTCAAGCAGCAATGTTAATAGCATTGTTGTGTTCCGGTTGTCAGGATAAGGTAGCCAGTCCTACAAATCTGTTGGGGTTTCCGGGTCAGTACGCTTCCACCTGCGACCTCATCTTCACTTAACATCAGGTGTGATTGAGGTCAAGTACTAAGCCGTTGTGCATAAAAAAAAATAAAAAAAATAGTAGGTACATTATTGCAAAGGCCGGGAAATAGGCAATTGCAGGTCGAGTATGAGTTTGAAGGCCGAGCCGTAGGCGAGGACTTCACTAATACGAGACAGGCAATTGCCATTTCCGCCGAGGCATATATAGTGCTTTTCTCAAAAGAATGCAGGGAAATAACAGATATTTAAATAACAAATCAAGACGAATTTTCAGCTTTGCCGCCGATTTTCTATCTATCATCTGTGCCGAAAGGCAAACGCATTTACGCATACAGCCACGTGAACGCAATTTGTACTAAGCAAAGAGATTTTGGTATGCCAAGAATGATAAAAGAGATCCAATCAAAGAGTATGTAATAACCCCAGCACGCCGTTTCATACAACATTGCTGGAGCGTTGTAATGGTCCAAATTCAAAAAACGCCCCAGCACGCCGTTTCATACAACATTGCTGGAGAGCGTTGTAATGTTCCAAATTCAAAAAAACGCTCCTGCAATGGATTTATTTTTCGCTGTCCGTCAGTCGTACTGTTTCAGCTTAATTATGTATGTATGTAACATGATCTGAATAGTCATTTAGCATGTATATGTGTCGCCTACTGTATTATAAAATTTTGTTATTTTTATTCTAATATGTTCTTGCGATGTTTACTCAGCCAGTATTTTATATCGAGCGCTATACGGGCAGTGGATTCCAGCGAGTCTGAATTGCCGACAGACAGCTACAAAGTCGAGGTTACCTATTTTATAACATTCACAAACTAATATTGTATTAGTAGGCTTTTTCTCTTTGACAGTTCAATAAAATTATAATAGCTCCGTCTTAAGTAGAAGCTTTGGCGCTTTTTAAGCAAATATGAAATACAAAATAGGTGACAGATTCTTTTGAAGTTTGCATTAGTACTCGTATGTGGCGTGGGGCTGGATGTAAATAGATTTTATAAATGATAATATTATAATGTACGTAAACATTTTTTTTTGTGTCAACATACGTCTCCACTACTAGGGCACCTGAAGGGTGGATATTTGGATACTCCACATGTAGGTACGCATCTTTCACGCAAAATATTTCTTGAGAACTTTGACAAATAACTCAGAAATATAATTCAGAAAACTTTAATCGAAAATTTTTAGAATACTCCGGACGACATGGACGCATCAAATGACTATATCGCCGAACTGTTTGGTGTAGTGGTTAAAAAACTCTGCTGCTATACCAAAAGGTCGCGGGTTCGAATCCCGCTAGGGGCATGTTTGTATGATGAATACAGTGTTCCCGAGTTATGGATGTTTTTCATTTATTTATTTACAAAAAAAAAATGTATTTGTAAAATGTAAATATTTATTTAAGATAAAAAAAATTGTGTTAAAAGCTAATTCCAATTCTAACTTCAAATTAATTTTATTTTAAAAACATGGATTCTTTTTCCAAAAGTAGTCATTTGTTTATTGATTAGTGTTACATTTTCATCGCATTTCAATCTTTTTCGTCATCATGGATACGTTAAAAATTCGAGTAATTATGGAATATGAGTACCGTCGTGGCAGCAACGCGGCACAAGCGGCACGCAACATCAACGACGTTTACGGAGCTAACACTACAAACCAACGCACCACCTGTTATTGGTTTGTTCGCTTCCGTTCTGGGAATTTCGACCTGAAAAATGAACCTCGCGGTCGTCTGAAGACTTTGGTCGACAATGGCGAATTAAAGGCGATTGTGGAAGCTGATGATACACAATCTACGGCTGAATTAGCAGCAGCTTTCGACGTTAGCGCCAAAACAATATTGGTCCCATTGCGTCAAATTGGCAAGGTAAAAAAGCTTGACAAATGGGTGCAAAGCAAAAAAATTCAATACCCGAGAGGCAGTACAAAATGCCTTTGAAGAATTTGTTGCCTCCCGTCCAGCTGATTTCTTTAAGAAGGGCATCAATAAACTGCCACTGCGTTGGCAAAGATGCATTGATTGCATGGGTGATTACTTCGATTACCTAATACAAATAAAAAATACATGAAAAAAATTCGTTTCAATTTTTTCATACAAAAAGGCAATTTCATAGGTAAAGACCTAATATAAAAACAAAACTGAAAACCCTCGGAACAGTATGATATCATAAACATACACCAACTGTTTTAAAAGTTAAATATCATCCAAACGTCTGAACCGATTTTCACTAAATACAGTTAAAAACCTATCCCCTCGTTTAGCCCTTAATAAAATATAAAAAATTAATTAAAAGTAAAAAAAGATTTTAAAAACAAGCTTTTCTTAAAAAGTAATCAACTAAAAAGTAGAAAATAAATATAACATTGGTCACACGTACCTATATGTAGATATTATATTCTTGGTTTAGAATAACCTTTACTGAAATACATCCGGACAAAGACTGCACAAACACACACACATACACAACGCCGTTAACACACAAAACCCGTCGTTTTTCATCGGGGGTTAAGGGAGTTAAGAAGGGAGTTCCATGCCTTGGCTGTTCGCTTTATGAATGAAGAGTCGAACCGCTTAGTGCGAATGTTCGGTATGTTAACTACATACGGGTGGAATCTCTCCCCACGCCTAGTAGTCCGAGATGAAATGGTGATGGTTTTTTTTTATGCACTACGGGTTCGTACTTGACCTGTGGTGGAATAAGATTGTGTAATCCCAACGCACATATTCGGATATTACCCTCCATCTCCCATGGCCATACCACCTCAGGGTATAATGGCCGAATCACGGGGGATGCACGACCTACTGCTCGAGGCTCTGTTCAGTCGTGCACTTCTTGATCCCCCTACACTTTATTTAAAATGAAGTCCCTCTACCATGCGGTTCTCCCCCTTCTGGGGCCCGACGCCACAGTATGGCTTGCACTCCGGGCAGCTAGTTATTTGGAGCCTATCGTTCTGCTGCCGTTCTTTTTGCGTGCCACTGCCCGCAGAAGCTACGAAAAAGCCTGAAGTTGGCCTCGGAGTCCACTAGGTCGGAGAAGTATGCTGGTCCCACCGCCGCTCTGACTAATTCGCTCAGCATGCTACGACGCTCTCGCTCATATTCGGATATGTCGAAACTAGGGTTCCTAGTTTGCTACGGAATCCCAACGCGACTTACAGCCTTTTTACGCTCAATCTCCCAGTAAAATCCCGACGCGAGAGCAAAACACCAAGTTTAATACGCCTTTGTTTCCATTTTATAACGAAAACTGCTTGCAAAGGACGTAATCTTCAGTCTGTAGAAAATTTGTAGTTCGGTATTCGGGCGAATATTAACAAAGTTTTAAAGAAATAACTTGGAGCAGATGTTTTGTTGTACTTGAGCTATTGTTATGATTGATTCAATCTAAAATATATACATCTCACGTCCTTTATCCCGAATAGGGTGGTGGAGATATCTCAAACAAACAATTAAACCGGCAAAAATATAAAATAATACCTAAATAAAATATTTTTGCATATAACGCCATCTTGGGTCCACTGTAAGCATCTAGGCTTGTGTTATGGATACCAGACGGTTGATAAACTACACGAGTACATTTTTTTTTTGTAAATAAAACATACATAAATGAAAAACATCCATAACTCGGGAACACATGTCTGTATTCATCATACAAATATATGCCGCTAGCGGGCTTCGAACCCGCGACCTCTTGGTAAGCCAGTCAGTTTCTAACCACTACACCAAACAGGTCGATAGGGCCAAAAATTGGTAAAACAACGGTCGATTGTTTTGCCAATTTTGAGCCTATCAAACATTACATTTTATGAAAATGCGTATTTCTGTAACAATTTAAAAAATTTTGTTCTCGGGTAAAAAAATTAAATGTTAGTGCAAATGAAAATACACATTAACAGATTACTTCATTTCGATTGTACCTTGTTTTATCGATGAGAAAAAAATAGGCAACGTTTCATTGATATGGAAGATGCCAAAGGGGGTGGCGGCTGGCGGGGCACAGGGCGCAACCAATCACAGCCGCCGGCGGCGAGCGGCGAGTGGTTGCCTTTCGGCGTCTTCAAAGATACCGCGGCACGTGTTTGTGTGTTGTGGCAAAGTACTTAGAGCGCGCGGCCATTAATGCCCAACTCACAAAATTTACATTTCTAAATTTTATTTTTTGAATAAAATCTGTTAACTTTAATGTTTTATTTTTTATTTTTTTCGTAATAGATACATCCTATACATACACTCTCCAACGCATGTCGGGTTCATTTTGTTAGAACTTATATATAATAAACAGGAATTGCACGAATTCAAATTCACCATGTATAAGTGTTATAGGTAATTCATAGCTTATACTACGTAAGTGTTGTTTCTTGTCTACTGCTTACTACTGCTACTGGAAAATCAGGCATTTTAGGCACACTACACAGGTATCCCTTTTGAAATGGTAAATCCTACTCGTGACGTAGTCGCTTTCCTTATTCGTTTTCGACACAGCGTTTTAAATAGCAGTTACCATACTATACCAAATGTTAATATCTTTGTACAAGTGTCGATGCGTACCCCATGCAGCTTACGTCATTCAAGAGATTTTCATATACCGGATGAGTTGTTTTATCATAAGGAAAAAAATAGGGCACATTCGGTAAGTGAAATAGAAGTTATTGGCGTAGGTAGTAATTTTTTTTTTTCAAAATCAATAATCTACCCACGCGCCTGCCGGAAATTGATAAGCGATTGGCGCAATTCCTAGTGGTCCTATCATGTGAATTTTAATTGGAGTAAGTAAGTGAAAGAGAAGGTATTGGCATAGGTGGTTTAATTATTTTTTTTCAAAACCATCATATAATAAAGCGTTAATTTTATCTTTTAACGGTCGCGTTTGTAGCGTATACCACATTCAATTAACCAAAGAAAATTTGGAGGAAATATGAGTTCAAAATAAATTTCGAATGATGAGAACCCTACAAATCATGCTAGTCGCATATCAATCTCCGGTCGCAGCGGACGTTTTTGAAAGAAAAAATTAAACTACCTATGCCAATACCTTCTATTTCAGTTACCTATCTAATTATACCCTATGTTTTTCCTTACGGTAAAAAAACTCAGCCGGTATGTTTTTTTTTTTTTTAAATGAGAGGGCGGCAAACGAGCATGCGGGTCACCTGATGGAAAGCAATCACCGCCGCCCATGTGAGGAGTTCCTTCAATTCACCATAGATCCCATAATCAGAACATGATTATGATGAACATGGGATCACTCTGGAAGTATGTCCGATTAATCCCCAGCAGGGTACATGTTTAAGTACTCGGTTTGGTTGGTGGTAGGGCATTTTAAATGTCCGCCTGGCTAGCTACCACCACCTTATCTAAATCTGCTGCCAAGCAGCAATGTTAATAGCATTGTTGTATTCCGGTTGTTAGAGATAAGATAGCCAGTCCTCCAAATGTGTTGGGGTTTGCGGGTCAGTACGTTTCCACCTTCGAATCTTCACTTAAGATCAGATGTGATTGAGGTCAAGTACCAAACCGTTGCGCATAAAAAAAAAATAATAAAAGAATTTCCCAAATCGTACCTCACCGTGATTGGTGTCGTTGGATAGATCATTCAACAATATTAGAGGTTATCATAAACAGTTTTTCGATTTAGGGATCCGTTTAAAAAATATGAAGCTTTATAGTGCAAATTTTTGTTAGAGTCGAGTGTTCCCCCCTAAGAGCTAACCCCTGTTACAAATACATTGGGCTATAAATAAAATGAAATGGCAATTATGTCCACACGCTATGGATCGTCATTTTCTTATCTAAACCATCAAACAAACCATTCAAACAGGTATTATTTCATTGTTCATGTTTCATTAAATCTCTTTTGTACTTATAGATAATTGAGATACTTAGTACTCGTGAATAAATTAGGTGTGGGTTGGTTATTCTTTATTTTATTTCAAATCCAAAGAACACAAATGGTATTGTACACTAAGTTTATATCACAGTAACATTATATAAATATTGGTGTTATACATACATACATACATACATAATGTCACGCCTGTTTCCCGTTGGGGTAGGCAGAGACCACAGACTTCCACTTGCTACGATCCTGACACACCTCTTCTGCTTCCTTCACTCTCATAAGGTTGTTCATACATGCTCGTCGGTTTAGGGTACTCTTGACTTGGCCTTTCTTTAAGACGTCCCCGATTTGATCATGGTACGTTCGCCGTGGTCTTCCCCTACCAACACTACCATCCACATTCGCTTTGTATATCTCTTTCGTAAGTCTTCTTTCATTCATCCTCTCCACATGTCCAAACCATCTCAGCATACCTTTTTCAATCTTTGTCACTACATCTTCATTCACACTGCTTAACTCCCTAATTACACTATTTCTGATTCTATCTTTCAGAGTCACCCCATTCATATATAATATAAATATAAATATTTATGTATGTTAATAAATATTTACACCCCATATAAATATTTATGTATGTTTATCCGTTATCTAGTATCCATAGCACAAGCTTTGCTTAGTTTGGGACTGGATGATTGGTGTAAGTGTCCGAAATATTATTATATTATTATTATTATTCATACTTCTCAATGATCTCATTTCCACTGCATTTATTCTACTTTCATTCTTCTTTTGCCATACCCAGCATTCACTCCCGTAAATCAGTGTTGGAACCAGCACCCCGCCATGAACAGCCAGACGAGCTTTTTTGGACACATTCTGGCTCCTCATAAAGGCATGCAGTGCTCCATTTACCTGATTTACGGCATTCACTCTTCTTTCGATGTCCTTCTCACACTTACCATCCCTTGTAAACAATGAACCCAAATACACAAATTCACGCACTTGCTCCACTTTTTCTCCGTCTATCAAAATATTGCAATTCGTCATACATACCCCTCTCTCAAATACCATAACTTTCGTTTTAATCACATTGACTTTCATTCCTTTTTCTTTCAAAGCCGTATTCATAAGTGTTACCATCTCTTGTAACTCCTCTTGGGACGACGCAAGGATTACTTGATCATCGGCATAGAGGAGACATTTGACGAGTAACCCATTCATTCTCAATCCACATTCATACTCTTTCAATATTTGCAGGCAACTGTCCATGAATAAGTTAAACAGCCATGGGGACGCAACACAACCCTGTCTAACACCTTTCTCGATGCTAAACCATTTAGTATACGCCCCATTAATCCTGACACAAGCACTGGAATCTTCATAAAGTGATTTCAGTGCTCGTATCAAGTTGCTGTCTACCCCATACATAGACAATGCTGACCACAATTCATTCCTCATCACTTTGTCATAGGCCTTTTCCAAATCCACGAAAGCGCAATAGACTTTTTGGTCTTTTGACAGGAATTTTTCGGCTATGCATCGCAAGGAAAAGACCTGATCCATACATCCCATTCCTCTTCTAAATCCTGCTTGTACGTCCCACATTTTTTCATCCGTCTCGGCAATTACCCTTTCAATTAACACTTTTGCATACAATTTGCCGACAATGCTGAGAAGGCTGATTCCTCTATAATTTTTGCAGTCTTGCTGTGATCTTATACACGGTGTTACGAAAATACCCGTAATGCTGAAAGGATTATACAGGACCGTCAAATTTCAGCATAATCGGTTTAGTAGTTTTTTGTAATCATGCTAAACTATTTAGTTAGATGATTGTATAGTTTTACTAGATGCAGTTTGGATTTGTATAGGAAACGCGTAAATGTGATTACCAATAAATATATAAATAAATATCTTTGCTCATACACACAGCGCCATCTAGCTCCACACTAAGCAACTAGGCTTGTGTTAGATATAGATACCAGATGGTTGAAAACTACCCAAATACAACGGTAGCGCACATCCTCTCTGCTGTCAATCAAAAGTGCAACCGACTCATTAGCTGCACCCTTGCATGGCTTGCAACTAATTTCCTTTTCTTGTAAATAACATTGACATTTATTTGTTTGCGTTAATGTTGAATTTAGGGGTGTTATTTACGACTACATTACATTTTGACAATTGTTTTTGTAATGTTGTACGATTGTTTCCGATGTTTTGCGATGCCCATTAGATAACTTGAAGTACTGTAAAAATAAGAGGCGCGTGCGCTCCTGTGTTATGACCAGCCATAAAGGAAAGACGGCTTGATCTTTTTCTTCTATTGTTTACCAAGACGACCACAGTGATAAGTGTTTACTAGGGATAAAAACTTGTTATTTAAATGTGACTTCCGAAACATACAGGTAAAATCCGTCACAAGACCACATAAACCAGTTTCGAACGAACGTACAGTTGAAACTCATAAAAAGTTCGGTATTTCATAATATTGTGTAGTAAAAGGCGATTTTAACGGACTCATTACGGTGTCCGTCAAAGGAAAAGTTGTGCCTACCCACAACAGTCGCGTGCCGACGCGAAATTACAACGTATACTAAAATGAAACAAGCCCATGGTTTTAGAGAATTGAGACCAACTAGAATAGGCATCTTGCACGATTTTTTCTTACACTTCGTCATGATCGTAGAACAACGGCGTATGGGACAATTCGTCAAAATCTATATTTATATACGAAACTGATCTAAAATAGGTCCTCTAAATAATAATTTCTTTTTTTTTTTTAACTCATAAAAATAGCGAAGTTACAGAATCGAACATCGGCGGATCTGGATCTTTTAACGTAGGACAAGGCCGTATCTGTTCATGCATCGTTGTACTTCGCATACCTTCCCCCCGCCACCCTCACTCCGCGCGACGGATGTGTAGTACCGACCGTGTTCCACGCAGGACCTCAAGTTATAGTTTTGAGAAGAGTTTATAACTTGTTGTGTTATTAAATTTGAATATTATGTTTTTATTTAACTAGCCTTGGTATGTTAAATTAAAATGTTTTTAAGAAGGTCAAAACGCTTACTGGATTTAGCGAGAAATAAGGAACAGAGGAATATTATTCACATCGAGGACAAGATTCGAAGTAATGTCTCAACTATCCGTGTTGCATTTCAGGTAAGAAATGACTATTCTTTTATCTCTAAAATTTATTATTAATAATATATAAAGCGCGATTTTAATATCTATAAAAGTGGACGTTTTATGGTATTTGCACTTTAAAATGACTGATCATCACAACCGTCTCTGTTGTAGGGAAATGAGAGACAAAAAACCCGTGACGGATAAGCACATCTGTCGTTGTACCAAAGTTTGTAGTTAAAAAAATATGTCCATTTATTAATAATATATATTGTTTCAGGGTTGTGTTATTATGATGACAAAGTAATGAGACTGTTAGCTGTGATTAATTCTTTTTGGTGACGGATTAACTTAACCTGCGCTATTCTAGGGAATTCTAAAGCACGGTTGATGAGAACCAGCATTGTACGTGGGACATTATTATGTCGGATGTACACAACTGACTTTATACTAGGGACGGATTTTATTTCTACGTCTTTATTCAATTTTAAAAATCATTAAACACTAAAATAAACGAATAAGTATAAGGCAATTGGATTATAATGTGCTTCTTTTAGACAATGTAAATATCAATATATATATTATTTATTAAAAATAATGAAATAACTGATCTTTTTGTATAAATAATTCCGCTAATAGAATAGTTCAATTCCTTACATTCGATCAAAGACACGCCTACACATATTTTCTGCCAAAGATGGAAACGCATCTCACACTACAATTTAAGTACGTTTAACAATGTTAAAAACATTTAACACCCTGGTTATTATTGAGAGGATGATCAGAACAGCTTGGCAAAAGTACGATGGCATTACATCTGTCGAAAAAGACTTGCATGGATTCAACAACAACCACAAAAAGGTAGTGGATGAAGGTGTGATCACGTCCGTATGCGAACATGTTAAGTCGTTCGTACCAATACATTCGCATTACTGTCGTTAGTCATCATCAAGGTTGTATTTAGATGGCAGTTTGAGTATTGCGCGAATATTTATTCTGTAAAAAGACTGGCTCAATCAGGCAAGGCATGAAAATCCAGCAAAAACTCTACGCCCATACGACGATATAGTCAACTCCCATTTCAATTTGACGTTCCATATTCCAAATAAAGATACATGTGACTAATGCCACGTTTTCAAGAATACTTATAATCCCTCCGACGTACTAAAATTGGAATATACTATGTTAAAGATCGGACCTATTGGGGAAATACATTAGGCGATGTAAAACCTACTTACCTATGCATAATATACCTGCTCTTACAGTTGGGTCCCGTCCCATACAGAGCACTGACAGACAAGTAGCACTGTGCTCATCGCCGTCCCGATCTCTGGTCTAATCCCACCCGTGGACTCACCAAATACCACTAATCGATGAATGGTCGTGTGTGAAGTGATCGTGATCTAACCAGCCTATGTGAAAGAGCTGGATTGCCTAAAACCCTAAGTGTCGGTAATGTAGGTAACGTAGGTATGCTAGGTAACATAGTGTTACTTTTGCGATTCTTCCCTTAGATATTACATTTATCCGGGCCCAGCTCCTTCACCCTACATACTAACCACCAACACAACAAAAAAGTTGCGCGGCAGTTAAAAAGCAAGGACAAAGATGATGGAGCTCAATCTCACGGTTTCATTGTGTGTGCGACATTTGATTTGCAGAAAGTTCTATCATGTGCACATGGTCAAATGAGCATTTTATACTACAAACGGAAATTATCTTGCTATAATATGACTGTGTTTTTGCTATGTGTGGGACGAGTTGCAAAACGTGGCTCACGACTTCATAAAAACATTTGCTGCAAAGGGGAGTTCAGTGTTGGTCAGGCAACTGTGCTGGCCAAAACAAAAATAGGATTATGTTTGCAATGTATGGTTTCGCGACTGAAAAATTCTTAGTTAAGGTAACTCATCGTTTCCTTGAAAGGGGACATACACAGAACGAAGGAGACAGCGTACACTCCGTCATTGAAAGAGCTGTGGTGATATACACTCCAGAAGAATGGAAGATTGTAATAAGATGGGCCAAGACTACTGATAAACCATACCGGGTTAGAGACCTTACTCAGGAGGATGTTTTTGACTTCAAAATGCTACTGTTGAATGAAAACTGGCCAAAAAGTAGCATGGAACAAAATTAGAGAGGTAGTAGTTGAATACAACTAAAATCTACAATACAAGTATGGTCTGGACGAGGAGCCCATGACCCTGGTCATT
>CASGFV010000017.1:0-46796 GCA_949316235.1 Oegoconia quadripuncta
AATGATACACTGAAAAAATTAGTTACTAAACTTCCATAAGTTGAATTTGATATCGTAAATTTAAGTATTTCAATAGCAAAATTAGCAATCACCGCAAAAAAATCTACGTTGAATATACAAAATAAAAATAGTTGAAATCTACCTATTAATATTACAAAACATGGTCGTCGAAATTACTACAGTTGCTAATACTAAAGCCATATCTCGTAAAATTAATTATGGTAATGACAGATACCTACAATCCCATGAATTGACTTTACCAAACAGAAGCTGTTTAGTATACGCGTCTGAATTGTTGAAGTGTCAACTCATTTGTATTACGAAACACCATTATTGAGATTACTAAATTTCGTGTACTAAAGCTATATCTCGTAAAATTAATTATGGTAATGACAGATACCTACAATCCCATGAATTGACTTTACCAAACAGAAGCTGTTGAGTATACGCGTCTGAATTGTTGAAGTGTCAACTCATTTGTATTACGAAACACCATTATTGAGATTACTAAAGTTCGTGTACTAAAGCTATATCTCGTAAAATTAATTATGGTAATGACAGATACCTACAATCCCATGAATTGACTTTACCAAACAGAAGCTGTTGAGTATTCGCATCTAAATTGTTGAAGTGTCAACTCATTTGTATTACGAAACACCATTATTGAGATTACTAAAGTTCGTGTACTAAAGCTATATCTCGTAAAATTAATTATGGTAATGACAGATACCTACAATCCCATGAATTGACTTTACCAAACAGAAGCTGTTGAGTATACGCGTCTGAATTGTTGAAGTGTCAACTCATTTGTATTACGAAACACCATTATTGAGATTACTAAAGTTCGTGTACTAAAGCTATATCTCGTAAAATTAATTATGGTAATGACAGATACCTACAATCCCATGAATTGACTTTACCAATCAGAAGCTGTTGAGTATACGCGTCTGAATTGTTGAAGTGTCAACTCATTTGTATTACGAAACACCATTATTGAGATTACTAAAGTTCGTGTAGGTACTAAAGCTATATCTCGTAAAATTAATTATGGTAATGACAGATACCTACAATTCCATGAATTGACTTTACCAAACAGAAGCTGTTTAGTATACGCGTCTGAATTGTTGAAGTGTCAACTCATTTGTATTACGAAACACCATTATTGAGATTACTAAAGTTCGTGTACTAAAGCTATATCTCGTAAAATTAATTATGGTAATGACAGATACCTACAATCCCATGAATTGACTTTACCAAACAGAAGCTGTTGAGTATACGCGTCTGAATGGTTGAAGTGTCAACTTATTTGTGTTACGAAACACCATTATTGAGATTACTAAAGTTCGTGTACTAAAGCTATATCTCGTAAAATTAATTATGGTAATGACAGATACCTACAATCCCATGAATTGACTTTACCAAACAGAAGCTGTTTAGTATACGCGTCTGAATTGTTGAAGTGTCAACTCATTTGTATTACGAAACACCATTATTGAGATTACTAAATTTCGTGTACTAAAGCTATATCTCGTAAAATTAATTATGGTAATGACAGATACCTACAATCCCATGAATTGACTTTACCAAATAGAAGCTGTTGAGTATACGCGTCTGAATTGTTGAAGTGTCAACTCATTTGTATTACGAAACACCATTATTGAGATTACTAAAGTTCGTGTACTAAATCTATATCTCGTAAAATTAATTATGGTAATGACAGATACCTACAATCCCATGAATTGACTTTACCAAACAGAAGCTGTTTAGTATACGCGTCTGAATTGTTGAAGTGTCAACTCATTTGTATTACGAAACACCATTATTGAGATTACTAAAGTTCGTGTACTAAAGCTATATCTCGTAAAATTAATTATGGTAATGACAGATACCTACAATCCCATGAATTGACTTTACCAAACAGAAGCTGTTGAGTATACGCGTCTGGATGGTTGAAGTGTCAACTTATTTGTGTTACGAAACACCATTATTGAGATTACTAAAGTTCGTGTACTAAAGCTATATCTCGTAAAATTAATTATGGTAATGACAGATACCTACAATCCCATGAATTGACTTTACCAAACAGAAGCTGTTTAGTATACGCGTCTGAATTGTTGAAGTGTCAACTCATTTGTATTACGAAACACCATTATTGAGATTACTAAATTTCGTGTACTAAAGCTATATCTCGTAAAATTAATTATGGTAATGACAGATACCTACAATTCCATGAATTGACTTTACCAAACAGAAGCTGTTGAGTATACGCGTCTGAATTGTTGAAGTGTCAACTCATTTGTATTACGAAACACCATTATTGAGATTACTAAAGTTCGTGTACTAAAGCTATATCTCGTAAAATTAATTATGGTAATGACAGATACCTACAATCCCATGAATTGACTTTACCAAACAGAAGCTGTTGAGTATACGCGTCTGAATTGTTGAAGTGTCAACTCATTTGTATTACGAAACACCATTATTGAGATTACTAAAGTTCGTGTAGGTACTAAAGCTATATCTCGTAAAATTAATTATGGTAATGACAGATACCTACAATCCCATGAATTGACTTTACCAAACAGAAGCTGTTTAGTATACGCGTCTGAATTGTTGAAGTGTCAACTCATTTGTATTACGAAACACCATTATTGAGATTACTAAAGTTCGTGTACTAAAGCTATATGTCGTAAAATTAATTATGGTAATGACAGATACCTACAATCCCATGAATTGACTTTACCAAACAGAAGCTGTTGAGTATACGCGTCTGAATTGTTGAAGTGTCAACTTATTTGTGTTACGAAACACGATTATTGAGATTAATAAAGTTCGTGTACTAAAGTCATATCTCGTAAAATTAATTATGGTAATGACAGATACCTACAATCCCATGAATACATTCCACAATCCACGTTCACACAAATATAACGATAGGAATGCTATCAAGAATCGTTGAACGATGACCACAATCCAGAGTACAATTGCAGGATCGGTTTTTATAGCCAAAATTCTTGGTATCCATTTTTGAACTTGATTTTTAATTCCTCGTTTTTTTTTATTGAAGAGGTGGGCAAACTAGCAAGAGGCGCACCTGATGGTAAGTATCACCGCTGCCCATAACCATCTACGGAAACGGAAGATCCTCAGTGGCGTTGCCGACATTAAGGAAGAAATATGCTCGTTTCTTGAATGCTCGTTTGTTGTCAATTTTATAAGTTCTTCTTCCAGCTGAGGTGACATTGCTGTTAGTACGAGCGGCGATAGTGAGTCTACCTACGTGATAAGATACCGATACAGGATAGGATGTAGGTGTTGCCCATGACTCTAACAAGTACTACTGAGTTTGTCTGCCAAGCTTAAATTGGCCGGAACTGCGAGAAAATGTCCTACTTCCGGCAGCGAAATGACATCGGATTCTACGTGATCAGATACCGGAACGCGACCTACATGCCATAAGTTAACAGTTCATTGGTAGGCATAAAATCATCTTGTCTGCCAGTCCCAAGTTGGCCGGAAGTACTTGGCAGACACCCGAGAAGGTGGTCATCCGTACCCTCACATCTACGTCAAGTGATAGATATTACTGTCCTAGGTATATCTGCCAACCCTTTTCGTCTAAAACAAATGGTTGACGTACAGATTTCTTCTTAAAAGAACCACCTTCGGCTAAGTTTCTTATAAGGTTTGTAATAACCTTTCTGGTTGGTACATGTCGATTTGGATATCTCCTCCTGTACCATTGCAACGCAGCAAATGAATTTTTATTATTTACAAAATAAGCTTCCAGCAAGTCTAAACGTTTAGAATTTGAGCTCATTTTTGCAAAAAATAATAACTAAAAGCACCTACTCGCAAAAGCACACACACGCAATCAGATTTTGACATAAGCAACAAAAGAAAGTACGCATTATAAAAAGAAAACAAAGTTCGAAATTTAAAGCTTATTTGAATTTGAACTAGGTAGGTAAGTAAATCTTTTTTCAGAAAACTATCGAGGTTACGTAAGTTCCAAGTGAAACAAAATTAATTGACTGCATATGTATGGGAAAAGTTTTTTTTTTGATTTCTGACTTGTCTATAGTATACTGAAACTTCAGTTGGTCCCATAGAACTTTTTGATCAGCATACGAAACAGGATCGATTAGCATCAAAATTTTTTTTTTGTGAAAAATGGTAATTTTCTTGCTAACCGTACATTTTTTTGAAAATCTGTGAATGGGAATGAAATTTTTTTGAAAAATTATGGACAGTCTCCTGAGACCAAATTCTTGTAGCTGCAACGATGAAGGTACCTCCCTTGGCGTGCCCCATTGAAACTTTCCACCCTGTATACTCGAGATTGCCAAACTGGTATAATATATGTGAATCGGGACAAATTTAAGACAAATAAAGACTCCCACAATCTAGACACGCGTAACAAGGATAAATTAACGCTACCCGTTAAGACTTAAAAAATCTGACCAGAGTTTTTGGTATAGTGGTCCAAAGATTTTTAATAAAATAAATAGGTAGTGATATTAGGAATTCCACATCTTTAAACATTTTCACAAATAAATTAAAAAGTTTCCTTTATGACAAGGCATATTACTCGGTTGGGGAATTCTTAAGTGATAGGTGAAACATAAATAAGAAGTGAAGTCGCATTATGACATTTTCCTAAATCGATATCAATACCAACTTAAACTTTTGTTATAAATAAAGAAATAATAAATAATAATTATAATAAACTTGTTTCAACCGTCCCCGGTCTGACCCTACTTGCGCTCGAGGGCGTTTTTGTTTCATTGGGAAAAAATGAAGAATGCTGTACCTACGTTCCTGTATAGCATTTCTTTAGATCTCAAAACGATGCGACGGAGCCAACAACCCCGCATGTCGTTTGTTCGTATCGAACTTGGCTGCATTTTTCAAATTTGTTTTTATGGAGTACCTAAGTAGAATATTATAAAAATATAACATTATTAGAGAGACTTTAAATTAATATTGGTAAAACTATATACTTAAGCCTTTTTCAGTTTAGGTATGAAGTTCCAAGTACATATTCTTATGCCTGAACCTCCCTTTATGAATAAATATATAGGCAGATATTGTAATGACAATATAGGTAGGTACCTAGGTACCCTATCATAATCACAGTTGATTCTTATTTAGAAAGGCCTTGTGGGTAGTTAATTCACCAAATACGCAGGCAGGTCGCAGGAGCAGGGACCGGTAGCGTTTTCCATTTAATGGGTTTTTACCCGGGTTTTGAAGAGCTAGGATTTTTTAATTTAATTAAAAACCCCTATGATTTTGCTGGATACTTTTTAGCTAAGCTTCTTAAAAGGAAACCCTTTCATTAGCTTTCCCAATCAATAATTAAAATTTTTGCAATCCATTATAAAAAGCTATAACGATCGACTAACCCATTCTGACAGTATTCGTAAGCGCTAACCAACATATTAATTCAAGCAAGTTTGGACACTATGCGTAACACGGTAAGAGCGAACCCTGGACTTGTGGCGGTGATTTCGGCGACTCAAAGGCGAACAAAGGCAAGCCGCCCGATTATCGAATCGTGAAAAATATAACTTATCGTCATTATTTTAAAGTCTTACATCAGTAACAGCGGGGCGGGGCCTGCTGGGTGCTTGTTTGTGTTTGTTTACTAGGTACCTACGTCACGGATGCTCATTTTTGCGGGAGAGAATTTTCTGTACCTATCCGGAACGTATTTCCTTTTAAAACTTGCACGAACACTTCCGTATTCTATTTTTTTAGCCACTATTATTATTTACTAAAAATTAAGTATCTAGCAGTTTTATTTTATATAATTGTATCAATTCACAACCGGGCTGGAATACTGAAGTAAGTAGGTACCTACGCGCGCGTCCCACCAAGTAAGACCAATGAAGTGAATGAAGAAGATGCCTAGCCTAGCCTGCCCGGCAGGCACACTGCTAAATAACATAGGAGAGGGCGCGGCGGAGGCAAATAGGTACCCTTTTACCAAGTGGAAACCATTAAAACATTCGGGTTAGCCATTAAAGGCTAAGTTAGCTCTTACCCTTTCGATATCGCTAAGGCTTGCTTGTCAATCGGCTTTTTATTGAAATTAGCTAAGTATTGCAACAAGTGTCCCAAATAAAAGGTTAGTTGATCGTAAGGGAAACCCCTTCAAAGGGTTTTGAAAATTAATCCGCTCGTCCGGTCCCTGCCTCCTGCGAGACCTGCCACTTTAACTTTACATGTAATATTCATATTTCATACGTAAATTATCATACTAGCTAGGTACTTAATACCAGGCCCCCGTCACTCGCTCAAGGCACGGTAATAGTAATAAATACTATCTACCAGTATTGTAACTCGGCCCTATTTTTGAAATAAATGCCTACAGCCGCGCAGTACGTAAACACGCGATAGGGCTGTCCACCTACAGTATTATAATTATATCTGCCTACTTTGAGTTTCTAGCTATTTTTGTAAATGTATTTTGTGATTGTAAATATATTTGTTTAAAGAAATAAAATACGTCGTGAATGAAATAGGGAGTGTTCAATAAAAATGCATGTTGTTTTTTGATTAGTAGATTTAATTAAAAAACCATGCTTGTAATAATTATGATTGATTTAAGACTCAATAACAAATTAGTCTTATAAATTTGTGACCGAAAAATATTTGCGCCTACACTGAGACGTACGAAATGCTTTATTATTAAACTAGCGACCCGCCCCGACTTCGCACGGGTTATGCATGCATTATATACATATAAACCTTCCTCTTGAATCACTCTATCTATTAAAAAAAACCGCATCATAATCCGTTGCGTAGTTTCAAAGATTTAAGCATACAAAGGGACATAGGGACAGAGAAAGCGACTTTGTTTTATACTATGTAGTGATTTAATAGTATAAAAAATATGCATTCGAATATAAAGCTAATTAAATATTGTTTTTGGAAACATGGACAGGGAGGAGAAAAAGGAATATCTTTTACTTGGTTAAAAACAACACACCGTTCGTATATCAGTGCGGCACATTCGCGACTGTTGCATGCCGAGCGCATGCCAAGATCCGAGGCGCGCAGTATACTCGCGCTTCGTCCGTTTATATGAAGTTACAATACTGGTAGATAGTATTACCGTGCTCACGGTCTCGCGCTATGTATGTACCTACCGCTATGTAGCTCGTAACCGAGCTGATCGACCGACAGAGGGCTACCGCACGCGGGACTGACCGCGCGTACATTTCTTTTTTGAATAATTTTGATCAAGTCTTGATGAACCGGCCGGGAAGCACTTTAATGAATAAGCTACAAAAAATTTATTTTATTCCACCTTGCCTCTGTTTTCCAAAAGATTATTTAATAAAATTATTCACACGATTCAGAATATTTTCTACAGTAAAATTCAATTACCGTGAGTTCAAAGATGGAAAACAAATTAAAGATCATTTTATAAAATTAAAGCACATTTAAGTCAACCGCTTACTTCGCTTTACGGCTAAACAATTAATTACTTCCCATTCATAAATAATAAAAATTAAGTTTCACGCCAGCCATTTTGTTTAATTTATGTTTTTACAACCGTAGGTAACAATTTCGCTCGATGAAGGACTCACGCGGTGTAGGCACACGACACGATAATCTCGACTCTCGGCCATTTCTTCTTGCAGCGTCTTGTGTAGGCTAATATAACGGAGTTACCTAGGTATTTTAGCTTTTATATAGGAGTGATTTATCTGTTACGTAGTAACTAGTATCTAATCTGTGGTAGTAGGTTATTAGTTTAGGCACTAGGGAGGAACATCAAAACTACATACTTACATACGTAGACTCCTAAAATCCGAAAAAGAGACAACCCTACTGTTACACGTGCCGCGTCATAAGAGATAGATTTACGCGATAGAAAGGGACGGACAATGTAGGTGTTTAAAAATTTTAGTTGGTAGCGCTGTGCGAACTGAATTGCACTATACTGCGTTGCGCAAGAGTCGCCATTTCTTTTGTGCAATTTACTATTAGAGGCTCCACCTCTACTTCGTCCAGTACAGGCGTCGCGATTCTCGTGCGCCGCGCGTGATCGCGGACTCGGCTGCGAATCTTATGCAGTGTTGCCAGATGAATTCTGTCTCCTCCGATTATTACTCGTAAACTACTTAGCAGTGGCAATTACTATTGTATTTATATTGACAATAACTTTTGTTTTAGATTTCATAAGTTTAATCGCAATGTATGATAAAAAATACGGACAAGTACGAGTAGAACTCGTGCCCTGAGGGGTCCGTGCATAATATCACCATTGGCAAACATTTTAATCCAACAAATGGTATGTGGTGTCTATCATAACGATATAGTAATAGCACAGTTTAACGAAGAACAAACAGTTGGGCAACAAATGTACTTGCACAGAGCAAGGGAGGGGAACCCGCGGAGCAACGGGCGCCGGGGTCGGCATCCCACAAACAAGTAAATGTCTATTCACTCAGAAACCAAGATTATAAGAGTGGCAGGGGAGAACCTCAGGGCGAACCAATGGCGGTAGGAAGTTCCATACCCCAGCAGTAGCGAAGCGCTTAGTGCGGATGTTCAGTATATGTTGACAACATGAAAGGAAAACCTCCCCGCGCCTAACGTCTGAAGATGGAAAGGAGATGGTGGAATAATATCGTACAATTTAATCGCACACTCACCTAAGAATATTTTTATTATTGTGCCGTGTGGTTTCCGTAAAAGGCCACTAAGAGACATACCACAACACAACATCTTATAGCTTTGCACGTTGCAAAGGCGATGGGCTCACCCCCTGTCACGTGTTCTGTATATTTCGAAAGGTGGAATGTGGATATTTTTTCAAACATTAAACTTTGGAATAAAGGTCGGAAGTATATATGTATGTAGGTGCTTTTTATTATTAGGAACAGAGATTATTGTGAAGTTATTTGATTAGCTTAGTTACCCTCATAAATCATGGTGTATGAACTCTAACCACTGAAGGGATTTATATAACAATCGCTATAGAATCTCTAACGAACTTATTCCATACCAGCTTATTAGATTCCCCTCTGGACCCGTGGACCCACTACTCATTGGTGGGTCGACGAATAACATTTCACGCGGGCGGAGCCGCGGGATAATCGCTAGTATAATATAAAAGGTATAAGATAATGTATGGTTAAAGTGAGCCTCGGATAGATGTACAGCAAACATCAAAAGTGAAGCCAACAACGAGACCATACTCTTTCTTTTCGTATTTTTTCAAGTTTTTGTACTTATCTCATCGCTGCATATTAGGTAATTATGTTTTTTTTTTATTGTGTGAGCTGTGTATTTACGGAAGTTGGCTTAACATTAGAATTTTGCGGCATTACTTCTATTTATCTTTTTTATTTGTCTGAGAAGTGAGTTAAGTACCTACCTATATGTATATAAATCGAATCTAATATATCGATCCATGTCTTAGTTTCCTCATTTTAAAGACTACCTCAAACAAAAGTTTTTCAATAGGTTATGTGGTTACCCTATTACATATAAAGTGATGATTGGTCCTAGGAATACACATTTAATCAATCTAAACAAAGTAATGAAATGAAACCACGAAAATATTAACAGGTCCTGTAGCCCTTTTTAAAGTCGACTGGTGGCAACACTGCGGTAAGCGAGACGCGGGACGGGCGGGTGCATGGCGGGTGTGTGTGTGGGTGGCGGTTTCGTTCGTCCGCCCGCCATTTTTCAGCGAGCTTTCGGCAAATGCGTATGCGTGCGCGCTCGCAAAATTATATTTATAAGGCTTTTGGCATGGCCGCCGCCGCCCTGCCCCTCAGCGAGTCCGAAAATGCCGTTTTCATCATCGAATTATTATCATCTTGGGGTGTCAGTGAAGATGTCCAAAAGACATTTCAAGGTAAGTAAGTCTTAACTTTCCTAATCTTAGTGTATACATAACCTAAAGCTATTAGCTTATGTATACTCTAAGTTCCTAATGCACTTCTAGCTAGTTCCTCCAAATTTCAAACCTCTATTCAGTTTTGACTGCGCGTTGTCTGTCAATCAATCAGTCAGTGGCCGCATTCAGTAGATGCCATCGATACCTACGTACGTAATCGTTTTAATCTAGTGCGAAGTGAAAATGCATAGAGGCATAGACATACCTATTACCAATTTTTACTAAAGCTGAGGATTGTGTCTGACGCTAACGCTGGAAAGTAGGTTACTTATTCATCTGTGCACAGGAATAAGGTTAAAATTTAGTACCTATCTGTTGGCATAAGGGGATGGGGTGTCTTGTGTAATTTTTTCTATATTTTGGGTGCCCAGCTCTGGTCTAATTGAGGCGAATCCCGCTGGGATCAGGGACCTGATTTCCTCGTTCGCGCAGATTTCCAAAAATCTATTCTATTAGGTTAGAACGTATTTTAGGCCTACTAGGTAGTGGCGGCCGAGCCGTCCGAAACACAATACAAGCAACTGAGTTCCTCTAACTGATGTCTACTACTTATGGTAGCTATTACAAATAATTTTTTGATTTCAGATAACGATATTGATCTTTACTGTTTGGAAAACATGACCGAATCTGACATACAAGAACTGGCCCCAAAAATCAAAGATCGCATTAAAATAAGGACCGGATTGCAAGAATTCAAAAATGAAACTAAGTCTCTGGTAAGTCCTTTTTACCCGACTACGGCAAAGCAAAAGGAGGGTTATGATTTTGACAGGCTATGTATGTATGTATGTTCATCTGTTCCCTCGTAACTTCTAAACTACTTATCAGAATTCGACAAATGACATATCATTAGAAGCGTCTTAATTGTCCGCTGGTTATAGGCTGGTTATGGGGTTTCACAAAATCTAATGTGGCGCCCTCTAGCGGACAAAACATACAGAGTAAAAAAATAAAGTTAAGATAAATATGCCGTGTTTGGTATCATTTGAAAGCGCTTTACTTGTACATTTAGAATGTATATATATTAGTAGCATTTTTAGTTCATCAATTTAACTTTTGTTAATATTATGCGCCACAAATACACTTTAACACCAAAATAGTACAAATAATAAAAAGTAAAAAAACTAAAACCCAACTACGACAAAAAACGACGCTGAAAAAGTATAAAACAAGATTTTCAGAATACTGAACTGAACAAAGTTGCTAAATATAGAGATAAATTTTCATGTTTGGACACGTTGTCCCACGTTACATATACCTACCTACCGTAGCACTTTGACAAACGCTGTTTTGAACAATTTTTTTCAGTATGCAAACCGTTTTAATTTGATGTAAGTAAATAATAAAAAATCGATCCGATGATATTTGCATATCTTTCGGACGAGTGCAAATTGAGAGAATAATTTTTTGAAATTGTCTACGACTTTTCGAAATTCGCTACTTTTTTTAACCGACCAAAAAGGAAAAGGAGGAGGTTCTATGTTCGGCTGTATGTTTTTTGTTTTATGTATATTCACCGATAACTCCCAGATTTGGAGGCCGATTCGTGTGATTCTTTTTGTAAATGAAATGGAATAGCGTGAAATTGGTTCCATTGCAATTTCAGTACGATCGCTTCAGTAGTTTTTTGTAATTATGATAAATAGCAACAAACGCAACCTGCATAATATACTCGTTTATTTAGACGTCCCGCCCGGCCACGATCTCGCCGCGACGGGCGGCGCAGCAAGCAATTTCAATAATCATTGCGTTGTCGTGACGATGAACCGAGTAGCCGATATTAAGACAGCGCGCAGTGATTATTGAGTTCAGTTGTCGCGCCGCTCGTTGCGGCGAGGTCGTGGCAGCGTGGTTAGTAGTTACATGCAATTTGGATATGTATGGAAAAGTGCGCTTTTTCATTCCTCTACAGAAAAAGCTGGTGTGATTACCAATAAATGACTAATCGAAGATCATCAGGTCGAGCTGGTATATCCCTAATTGCCCATTTAAACAATATGAGTTAGAAAATAGTTTAAAAATAGTTTAGATTTTACACACATATAAAACTCCCGTAAATATATATTTTGCCGCTCGAACGCCCAGCCACTGTGTGACGGACGACAATACGACATAGGTCAACACTCCTTCCGCGCGCCTGCTCGGTAGGTAACTTTACCCGGCTGGATGCAGTTTGTAATAACGTAGGTACTTTGCGCTAGTAGATTCATTAGTACATTCGTTAGTAGATTGTATTTGGTTTTGCCTCGTCTTTGCTGTAACTTTCATAGTGTATACCTATATTCAATACCATGGAGAAGGATTTGAAAAAGGGCAATCGGATAATCTACCTAAAATAGATGGTCTTATGGTTGCCCACAACTTAAGAAATAGTGATTTTGTTGCCGCTGAAATGCGAGGAGTAAAAATGAAAAAGCTACATTTTTGCCACCTAACAACTGTTTCGAAATCAAATGTAATTTATCTCATTACTTTTGTGTACAAAGTACCTACCTAGGTACATAAGTTATGTAACATAACTTAACCTCGCAAACATACATAACTTTTCCGGTGCATAGTGGTTGTGCTTTTACATTTCGGCACAAAACTTGACTTTCTTGTATTTGGATTAGACATTTCAAGTAATATACAGGGTGGAAAAAATCTATGGGCCCTGGAGGGGAACTACCTTAAATCCTTTAGTTAGCTCATTTTACTGAAAGGAAACATTCCTTTATTTTTAAAAAGAAACAAAACTGCATTTAAAAATTTTTTTAATTTTGCTTGTCTCACCCGGGAATACTGAAAACTGAAAATAAAAAAATAAACCCTCGCTATTTTATTATACGAATCGGTAGGATTATTGTTCAGGATAAAATTTGTCTAATAAACATTTGGTCTTACACTCATCTGTTGTACGAGATACCCATGAAATTGAATATTTATTACAAGTTTTTTATTAACAATACCTAGTACTGTTCACTTTTAACAAGTAAATGACACGTTATAATTTTCTTATCTCTTTAACATCTAAAGACATCGTATGAAATACAAGCTTGCTAGCTAATGTTATTTATCTCTAAGTACCTTGTTGAAGTATTGGATAACAAAATCGCCAAATAAATGGTAATAATAAATCTATGCACACCACGATTCCTTCTTACACTAGACGTTCGTTCTGACGAAAAGTTTAATAATGGAACGTACTTTTTTTGCAACGCGGGGCAACAAATTTGAAAATCGAACGATAACATTTTTAAAAACTATAAAAAAGAAGTATTCGTTCGAATTTCAAATTATGTTTTGTTTTGCTTTCATTCCGTAATTCTGTAATAATGGCGTATCAAGAACATTTCGATTTATTAGAAGCTTACTTTTCAAACAACAAGAATTGCAATTTAGCTCTACAGTGGTACAGTGAGAGGTATCCAGACAGACAAATACCATCTAGAAAAGTTTTGTTTTATTATTTATTTATATTAGATTTTTTATTATTTACATCAAATTAAACGGTTTGCATACTGAAAAAAATTGTTATAAACAGCGTTTTTTTTACATTGGTGCTTCTTCTCACCAGGTCACTCATGACGAGGTTCTGTAACTTTTAAAAATTCGCGAAAAAAAGATTCCACTTTTCATACAAAATGTTCGATTAGATTGACTGCTATGTAGAAAAGTCGAAATTATTTTTCGTGAATTTTGAAGAGTGATAGAACAAAGTTATTAAGTATGATGTTATAAAGAGGTAATTGGTAAATTACAATGTATATACACTTACTTATTTTTAGAATACATGTTCATTAGACACGGAATCCTTGCAATCAGATAATTCAATCATTAGTGGGAGTTCTTCAAATCCGGAAAACGACAAGAGCGACACCAAGAGCGAGAAACGGAAATCGGTATGTTTTTTCATATTTAATATAATAAGTGGAATCATTCACCTCTTATAAAAAAAAAACAAAAATCAAAAAATGTTTTTTTTTTCGTTGGATACATGTATCACTTGAAGATTCCATAAGTTGGAGTGCTTGACCTTGTACGCCATAATGACGTAGTTTTTTTATCAAAATATCATGCCGGACGCAATCAAACGCCTTGGAAAGATCGCAGAATACACCAACTGCATCCTGTGAGTTCTCCCAGGCATCAAATATATGTCCAATGGGGTCAACACTTGCATCGGTTGTTGAGCGACCCCGGGTGAATCCAAATTGTTTGGTGTGCAATAAGTTATTTGTGTTAAAATGAGTTAATAATTGTTCAAGGAAATTGTACACCGTAAATGTAGATAGACTTGTCGAAGTGGAGTAGTGACACGTGTGTATTTGGCCTACTATTTTTAACCGTAGACGTCGAAAAACTATGGGTGTTTATTATTATTTCTTGAATTTTTTTCCTTTTTTATAGTCAGTTAACCTTAAAAGTATCTTGGAGGGATGCAATTCGGGAAAAATTTGTCTCAAAGCACAAGATAAGAAAAGTTTAGATACAAAAACCAGAAATATGCTCACGAAAGTAATAGTTGATTACTTCATGAATAAACAAATAACTATGACGAAAGAAGATTTTGTTTCTATCGCTAAACAAATTGAAGCAATATACCCATCAGAATGCCAGGTTACATAACATGCAATAATAAATCGATCATTATTTTGGCTTCTTCTCTAGGTCCTATTATGTAGATAGTACTCCTATACCTAGTAGAAGACTTATTAGTGTAGTAATATTTCTTGCAGACGATGCTCAAGCACAAGTAAGTATACAGGGTGGAATTTTGTAATGCCACCTAAGGGGAAGTACTCTTAATAATGTAGATAGAAAATTTTACTCAAAGAAAACATTCCTTTATTTTTGAAAAGAAAGAAAACTGCATTCAAAGATTTTTAAAAATTCGCTTGCCGCACCCGGTAATCGAACCGACTAAAATATGTAAAAGTTGTAACCCTGTACTTTTATTGTATCGATCGTTAGGGTCAATTATACGGATGAAATCTCTTTAACAAACTTCATAAATGAAAGGAAAACAATGAAATCTTAAATTATTTTAATTATTTACAAAAACTTTGAATAACAGATGAAAATATATTTTCAAATGTAACATTCCATATTTAAACTACGTCACACACGCAGTTATGTCGCATCTAAGAAAGGAGTCTGCATTACAAACACGTGCAAATTGCAATCGTCTTATCTAAATAGTAATTCGTCATTTTAATGGATAAATGACGTCAATGATAATTATTAATTAATAACATAAGTAAACAGATGGATCTTTGAGTAAAAGTGCTTTAACTTGACCCATTGAATTAATAATTTAAGATTTCATTGTTTTCCTTTCATTTAATTTATGAAGTTTATTAAAGAGATTTCATCCTTATAATTGACCCTAACGAGCGATGCAATAAAAGTACAGGGTGCAACTTAACTAACGTTTTCTTTCTTTTCAAAAATAAAGGAATGTTTTCTTTGAGTAAAATTTTCTATCTACATTATTAAGAGTACTTCCCCTTCAGGTGGCATTACAAAATTCCACCCTGTATACCTACTATCCAGTAGGTAATTACCTACTACAAGACCTAGTGTCCATCTTTTGCACTTGCTCATCGTCTACAACATGCTTAAGAGTAGGTATAATTATAGTAAATCTTTATTTAGAAAGTGATTGATTTCAGGAAACATATTATGTTCCGAGCCAGAAATTTGGAAACGGAAAATCGTATATACCTGCTAGAGGCAAATTAGTGGACAGATACCATAATCAAAGAAGAGAATTGAGAGAAAGCGGCTTATTGCAAAAAATGAAAAGACCTGACAATGAAGATGGTGCAGCTCTACAGAATATTGATGGTAGGATATTTATCGACGCAATAATGTTATTATAAAGGTGCTCCCACACTGCCGTTATAAAATGTTTGTTACTAACAAATACCAAATTGGGTATTTGCTAACAAATGTTTACTAACGTTACTTAACATTTTCTAACGGCAGTGTGGGAGCACCTTAACTTATGTTGCTCTCCAAAATTTTACTGGGTTCTTTCTTACATTTTAATATATTTCTTGTCTTGTTCTATTCTTATTGTTTGTATTTCTTTTTAGGGTTCCGTACCAAAATGGTAAAAAAGGAACCCATATGGTGTGACTCAGTCTGTCTTTCTGTCACAAATTCATATCTCAGCAACTACTAACGCTATCGACTTGAAATTTGTATAGTATTAAACAATGCTTGTCTGATATGTTGTTGAAATATATAGTAGTTTTTCGTAAAGGGGGTCGAAAGGGGGGTGAAAAATTTTAAATGAAGCAATCGAATCAAGTGACATATCAAATGAAAGGGCTTCACTTGCACATCTTAAATCTCATTTAATTTTTTTTCTAGGCCGCTTAGTTTTTGAGTTATAAAGCAAACAGCAAAATAAAAGCACCATTCCCTCCCCCCCCCTTATCTCCGAAGATTGCAAGCCGAAAAATCTGAAATAATTAGGGTTGATAGAGGTTTACTTAAATAATACAGGAAAAATAAAACTATGTCTCTATCTAGTATAGTTTTATAGAAATAAGCAAATAACCTCGACAAACAAACTTATGTTTTGCGGTTCTAAAAATAAACGTATTATTATAACGGAGCGAACTATTACGCTATAAACTTAAAAAATAAGTCGGAACCCTCGGTGCGCGAGTCCGACTCGCACTTGCCCGGTTTTTTTTATATTCGTCCCATTGTTTTGACGACCGATTGTCGCAGTTGATAGTGACCCTGCCTTCGAAACCAACGGTTGTGGGTTCGAATCCCGCTAGGGGCACTTTTATGAATGATGAATACGGACATGTGTACACGAGTTGTGGTTGTTCATATTTGTAATATGTATATATTTACAAAAAAGTATTTGTGTAATTTATCAACCATCTGGTATCCATAATACAAGCCTAGTTGCTTAGTTTGGTACTAGATGGGGCTGTGTGTGTGTAACTCCAAGGATATTATTGTATTGTTTTCTTACTTCATTGATATTTTGTCACTTTCTGATTTTTTGTATTTTTCAACAGTACTGGAAGTTGAAGAAGAGTCGGAAAAAGAAGAAGAACTTAAAATCTGGCTGAAGTACAATAAGGAACCGTGGCCGGAAGTCGTAGAAAAGTGGATGCAGTGTAACAGAATAAAACGGAGAGACCTTCAAGCCAAGCAATCTATACAGGACTTCATTCTGGAATGGCCGATACTCAAAATGAGTTTGGGCTACAAATTGGTACAGTTACTATTTTTTATATTTTATGGTACTATCTATACATGATCCAAATGGAGCCCTATATTGATCTCGCTTATCCATCAGTCTGTCGCTCTGCCACATGATCTTGCGGTTAATATGGGGGGGGGACATTTTTCAATTTAAAGAACCGTTTGTGACTTGCCAAATCATAGTAGTAGTAGTAGTAAATAATGAATTTAAAAGGAAACTATCACAGCTATGTAGGCTTCACAGGTTGACGAATAATAGTAAATGAACAAAAAAATGTACTTTGTTAGGTAACATTTTTAAATTAATTCTTATAAGCCGTTTAATATCGAGTTTCCATCTAAGTAAATACCTACGCATATTGGGCAACTACGGAGTCCTACATTGAGCCCGGTCGGTTTTTAGGGTTCCGTACCAATATGGTAAAAAAGGATTATGTTGCGGCTTTGTCTGTCACAAATTCATATCTCAGCAACCACTAACGCTATCGACTGACATTTGGAAAAGTATTAAATAGGTAATGGTTGTCCACCTTAGAGATTTAACCTAATTAAAAAGCTTAAAAATATCCAGTAGTTTTTTCGTAAAGGGGGTCGAAATGGGGGATGAAAATTTTAAAACAAAGCAATCGGGCCGAGCGACATATCAAATGAAAGGGCTTCATTTGCACATCTTAAACTGATTTTAGTTTTTTTCTAGGTTGCGTAGTTTAAACTACTAGTTTTTGAAGCTAGAGAAAAGCAAAATAAAAGTACCATTCCCCCCGCCCTCCCCTTTATCTCCGAAGATTGCAAACCAAAAAGGCTGAAATAACTAGGGGTAATAGAGGTTTACAGAAAAATAAAAATAAGTCTCTAAGTAGTACAGGTTTTTTAGAACTAAAAACAAAAAACCCTCGACAAACAAACTTACGTTATGCAGTTCTAAAAGCATTCTAAATTCTTACTTGATAAAGGCTATATTATAAATTATTTTTGTTAATTATACGGAACCCTCGGTGCGCGAGTTAGACTCGCACTTGGCCGGTTTTTTTATGATAGTTTGTATGAAAATTGTGTAGCCAATTTTTCTCACATTTGTCTTATTTTAGGTTGAATTAGATTTCGGCAAAAATTTATATCCCGGCAAAGATTTGAACTTATTCAAGAAGTGGCCCGACTTTCTTACAAAAGCTCCAGAAAAATTCAGAGGAGTGAAAACTTACAAACAATATCAAGAAATTTTAGAATCTGAAGATATAACCGAAGGTAATTTAAATTACTAATTTATTTTGTAACTAGCTTACCGCCCCGCGGTTTCGCCCGCGGCTAAATGAATTTCCCATGGGAATGAGGTATTTTCCCGCGGTAAAATGTAGCCTATGTGTTAGTCCAGGTCCTAGTCTGTCTACCTACCAAATTTCAACCAAATCCGTCCAGCCGTTTAGGCGGGAAAAGGTAACAAACATCCATGCATCCATACATCCATCCATACATACGAGTACTTACAAACTTTCCCGTTTATAATATTAATAGGAAGGATGATTACATCTTTTACCAACTAGAGTAGAGTTGCTGAATTTTTCATAGTTGAAAATCACCTTGAAATCCTCTACTATAATAATATCGATGGGACTAATTGATAGCATAAATTCAGCAATAAACCCATTTAACTATATTCAACTTAACTACGGTCAAAAGACCTACTGTTCATAATATCGATCTACCTACAGATCGATTCACATAAGTTCGTAATAACTAATGAACGAAATGCCTAATGGACAATTCACTACGGTCAATTGAATTACGGACGATTCACCTACAGAAATGCAAAATAAATGTGTATCAGTATTGTAGCTATATTACTTTAATAATTATGTAGAGGTATTGGTATTGGTTGGAATAAGGTTGAACTCAAAGATTCTAACATAGTTATTGTAATCTCCTTGTGTTGAACTATTAGATTTAGGTTAGGTTAGAACATGACAAACAACGCAGGAGCCGAGCAAGCAAAGCGAGCGTGCCGCGGCAGCCGCCGGCGAGTGCCAGATCAGAATTCTACCAATTTCACTTGGTTAAGGCAGAATATTTTCAATTTTTAATATTTAGTGTATTTGTCAATAACAATTTGTCACAATAAATGGGTTATACTAAATTAGGTTTAGGTTAGAACATGACAAACAACGCAGGAGCCGAGCGAGCAAAGCGAGCGTGCTGCGGCAGCGGCCGGCTAGTGCCAGATCAGAATTCTACCAATTTCACTTGGTTAGGCAGTATATTATCTATTTTTAATACTTACAGTACCTTTCTGACAAAAATCTATTTTTCACAATAAATGGGCTTAGGTTAATTTCGAACAGAACCGAATCCTAGGTATGCTGTTCGGATAAGATAAGAAACGCCAAAAAATAGTTAAATCATAGTAGCGCACGTAGCGCATTATAAACTGTAGGCGAGTCGTCCATTAGGTGTTTCAAACATAGTTGAAGCAACCAATATCTTAAAAAACCATTAGACTATTCGTCCGTTAGTGCAATTAATTTTAGTTCAATCAAACTTATGTGAGTTAAACAGTAGTTGAGTCGACCAATATGCGATATGAACATATTATGTGAATCGACCGTAGTTAAGTTGAAAATAGGTGAAATGGGTTTAGGCGATATGAGATGTAACCAATATCTTATATGTTTTACGAAACACTATTGTTGAGATTACCAATAATTAAGGTAACGAATGATAGATAACTACAACAATCCCATGAATTGACTTTGCAATTTAAATCATTAAAGTGTTCATATTGCTTAGTGTAAGCATCAGCCTCCATAAAATATGTGTTCCTATAATAAGATATCCTTTTGTAACCTTCTGTAATGTTTATGGCAAACACCATTGCCAACAGTACGAAACTATCGATAGCATTCTTCGTCAATACCAAGTACCAACTTTGATTTTGTCGTCACTTACAAACTCACAAATACACGCAGACAGTAAAAACACACATGCACTTAATATTATATTGGGAACTCAACAGGGACTTAATCTGATCTTATGTTTCACTCAGATGTCAGAGATTACATATATATGAAAATGCTCAGTGCCAAGATGCCACCCACGGTACGAGTTTCCATAAAGTCAACGGACAATAATAACAAGAAATCTTTTTATAAACCGAGCATTGCAGAGTCGCAAAATGACTTCATATTGCACGTGAAGGTGTGTATTTTTATCCTAAAGATCGTATAAATTTTAAACAAACAAAATACTCGTAAAACAGTATATATAGTTATGCAGCTATACCGGATGAGTTTTTTTACCGTAAGGAAAAAAATTGGGCATATTTGGTAAGTGAAATAGAAATTATTGGCATAAGTAGTTTTTTTTAATGAGTTGTTTCACCGTAAAAAATAATTTGTAATTTTAGATAAGTAAAATAAAAGTGTTGGCATAGGATATTTTTTATTTTCTTTACAATAACATCGCCGGAAAATTATGTTGTCATTTGACTGTCGTATTTGTAATCAATTCCACATAATAACATAATTAAATAAAAAAATATATTAAAAAAATATTATCTAATAAATATCGCATAGTAGGAACCCTAGAGTTTGTAAAAAAATATCGAAACACATGACGCAACGATTTTTTTTTTATTTTTTGAAAAAAAAACTACCTATGCCAAAAACTTCTATTTCACTTACTTTTTTCCTCACGGTAAAAACTCATCCGGTATAATAATTTAATAGTTGAAGGCTTTTTGAGGTTTGTTTTGCTTTTTTAGGGTTCCGTACCCAAAGTATGCCAAGCCAACGGGACCCTATTACTAAAGCTCCACTATCTCTCCGTCTGTCATAGGGCTCTGTATATCTCTTGAACTGTAATAATTATCATTTATTCAAGGTCAATACACTTGCTCCCCATTTGGTATTCACCTGAGTAAAATCTCTGGCAACTTATAGATACAAAAAAGGGATCAAGTTTTGGGATCATACTATCAATCAATTGTTTATTTTTTATTACAAGCTTTTATTTTACTTCCAATGTTTGTATTACGAGTATACAGGGTGTTAGGCAGAACGTTGAACATACGCAAATGGTGGATGGGTGGGGCCATGTGCTACTTACTCAGCCCAAATTATTTGACCTTGGCCCCTTGGTTTTTTTATAATTTTTTTTTTGCATTTTTTTAAATTTCGCCACTTTCATGACTTCGAAGGCGAATATTTTTATTTACAATGAGTAAAAGAGGCAACATTTTGTTTTGTTTTTATTTTGAATGCTTAACTTTTTTTCTAGGTTACATCTGCGTTAAGCGATAATTACATGAGAATCTGATGTAATTATCGCTTAACGCAGATGTAACCTAGAAAAAAGGTTATGGGTCCTCAAAGTTACAGAAACATGTATGAAAATCTTAAAGCTTAATTTCGACTTTCATTTAAAAAAAACTAAAAGAGATTGAGGACTTCCAATTCTAGCAAAACATCCCTAATGTGTGACCTTTCTAACGATATGTAATTTGTTTTAATTGAAAAAGAATTTCAAGAGTTATTAATTTTTTTATAAAGTAGGTGAATTTTGACATAACTCTACTTTTGCGGAATCTGATAACATTCAAAATAAAAACAAAACAAAATGTTGCCTGTTTTACTCATTGTAAATAAAAATATTCGCCTTCAAAGTTATGAAAGTGGCGAAATTAAAAAAAAATACAAAAAAATTAAAAAAAAACCAAGGGGCCAAGGTCAAATAATTTGGCCTGAGTAAGTAGCACATGGCCCCACCCATCCACCATTTGCGTATGTTCAACGTTCTGCCTAACACCCTGTATATTATATGGTTGCTAAGGTCTTTTGCAAATGAGTTTTATATTAGTTATCCTCAAGCTCAACCGATTGAGCTGAAATTTTGTATGTGAATCGGATTACAAAGCACTATTATCATGACTTGAAGTCAGCTTTAAGTTTTAATACAGAGTTCCCATGGCGACCTACCGGTTCCATCATCAGGCTGATCTAATCGCCATTGGAACTCTGTATTAAAACGCCGCAAACTAATAGAGTTTGGGCTCGTTTGATTTGTCTTGTACACACACACACACACACACGCACACACACACACACACGCACGCACACATATATATACACACACACATAAGTAAAATTAACGATTGTTTTTAGTGTGATAATCGTATTTTGTTGTTTACATTAATGTCGCTCGCTATCTATTATCACTACTACAGACCGCTGATAACTATGCTAAAATGTTACAACACTGCTAAACTACATTTTATTATTCATTTTTAGAATCAGAGTGAAGTATGCAATCAAACTGACCAACGACGAGCAGCTCATCTAGCTAAAGGTCTAACATGCCAGCCCATTATTATCGCGGTTGGAGCAACCGAAATCACGCTTCAAGACTTTTACGTCGAGTTCGACAATATTTTTTACAAGATACCAAACCTCCTACAGGCGGTAGATGTATGTTTTAAACTAATTCATTTTTTGAATGCAGAATATCCATGCGCTGCTCAAGGCGTTTGGCTGTTTATTCAGAAATATTTTTATGATATTCATTTAAAAACAGACAAGAGAATTGCAAATGTTGCTTGTTTTATGTCTGAATTGAAATAAGTAAGAGCCCGTTATAAAATGTTTGTATGTTATGTGTGTTCATTGATTGTAAAGGAGGTTAAAAGTCTTTTTATTCATTTTAAATCAAACCACGACTTAGGCCCTGATGATATATATTACTGCAAACAGTCGAATTGTGATAGACTGTTTCAAGAACGACGATCGTTTCGTCGTCATCTTCTAAATAAACATTCCAATAATTTGACAAATGACGTCATAGATCCCACTCCTACTAATTCCGATTTATACGAAGCATTTAACACGTACGACATTCAAAATAACGATGATGGAAGTGCAATAAGCGAAGCTGTAATTCATGACAATAATAAACTTTCTGACATTTTATTTTCGAATAACATGAAATTGCAAAATTCTGCAGCAATGTTTGCACTTTCTCTATATAGCAACTCAAACTTGAACCGTAAATGTGCTAAAGACATATTGGATGATGTCCGAGACCATATCTGTAAGAACATTAGTGAACTTATATCGATTTTTATTTCTAACACAAGCTTAAACGATACAGAACGGAACCTTATTGTTGACAATATTGCAAATCCTTTCAGTAAACTTGATACGGAGAGTAAACTCATAAATTTTTTTTTTCAACATAACGTATATGTACCACCAAGAAAATTTTTAATTAATGAAAGTGTTTCTATCAGTACTGGTAACGCCGCGGTGAAACTTAAACCTAAATCGGAATATGGAGCTATTGTTTCAATGGACATGGTTTTTAAAAAAATTTTTGAACTACCCAACTTTGTAGATAATGTTACCAAAACGTCATCCGAAGGCGGAATTTCAAATTACTCTCAAGGTAGTATTTGGAAACAGAAAGTCACTGGAAAAAACAATTTATGTATACCTTACTTTCTATATTTTGACGACTTTGAATGTAATAATCCATTAGGTAGCCATAGTGGCGTTCATGCTATTGCAGCTACTTATTACCAATTTCCTACCTTAGACACTAAATATTTGTCATTACTAGATAATATTTTTGTTGCAATGTTACATAGGACTTCGTCTACAAAAAAAAATGGAAATGCTTTGGTTTATCGCGAATTAGTAAAAGAATTAAAATGTTTAGAAGATGGCATAGAAATTTGTACATCAAATGGTATAATTAAAGTTCACTTTATTCTCGGTATGATTATTGGTGATAACTTAGGCCTTAACAGTGTACTCGGATTTACGAAATCATTCTCTAGTAACTATTATTGTAGAATATGTAAAGCTACTAAATACATAATGAATATGCAGACCAAACAAAATGATGCTTTGTTACGTACGCGTGAAAATTATACTTCAGATCTTGAACTTAATAACATGACATTGACAGGGATAAATGAAAACTGCGTATTTAATGATCTAAATAGTTTTCACGCAGTAGATAATTTGTGTGCCGACATCATGCATGACTTATTTGAAGGCGTATGCCATTACGACATCGCTCATATTATTCTTTACTATACTGAGAGCATAAATCTTTTTCATTTAGATACTTTGAATAACCGACTACAGTTATTTGATTACACGGGGTACGAGTTAAATAACACAAGCTTGATTATAAAACACGAACATCTTATCAAAAGAAGGTTTAATATGTCTGCTTCAGAAATGATGTTTTTCATACACATTTTTTCTCTTTTAATAGGAGATTTAATACCGGAGGACGACGACGTATGGGCTTTCTTTTTGGTTTTATTGAAAATAGTTGATCTCGTTTTAAGTAGAAATTTTGAAGTAAGTTCTATAATTTTACTAGAATCATTAATAAGTGAACATCACGAGAACTATGTTAAACTATTTCATGATAATTTGAAACCCAAACATCATTTTATGGTTCATTACCCACACATAATAAGAAAAGTAGGGCCACTGAGAAATATCTGGTGTATGAGATTTGAGGCTAAACATAAACAATTAAAAAAAACTGCTAGGAATATAACTTCCAGAAAAGAACTGCCTTTAACTTTGTTAATTAAAGAACAATTGTCGCTTGCTCACAGATTATTTACAAAAAAAGGTTGTGATCTCAGGATTGAATTCGGCTCGTTGATGAAAAAGACACCTCATTCATCTTATGTCGAAATTGTAAAAAACCTTACCGTCGATAGTAATGCTTGTGGAGATCTTAATGACAAAATCATTTACAATTGGGTGCGCTACAATGGCCTGAAATATACACCAGGAATGATTTTGGTAGGGTCAGACGAAAATGATTATCAATTTTACACTATCAAGTATATTTTTGAATCTTTATCGAAAACAAATGTGCTATTTTTGTGTAAAACTGTAAACTGTATTGGATTCAATGATCATTTGCAGGCATTTAAACTTCTAGACGAGGTAAACGTATGGGTGTTAATAAATCCGGAAACATTACTTTTTTCCCCTATATTTTCACATATCATTTGTAGTGGAGATAAATACTGTCGAATTAAATACATGTAAATTAAAACTTAAAATTTGGCTGAAGTACAATAAGGAACCAAGGCCGGTAGACGTAGAAAAGTGGACGTTGTGCTCCCTGGCAACCCCATTGTATATTTCTTTACTTGATTTTATTTTATTTAATAGGTACAGTTACAGACGTCAGATTACATTTTGCACTGAAGATTTTACATTTTTTGTATCTATAATTTATAATTTTGTTGTCACGTACTTATCAATCAGCTCCCCTTGTAAAACCAACACGATGTATAACCCCCGCAAATTGATAATGGGCTGGAACTTTGTCGAATTAACGTGCGCGTGACGTCACATACAAATAAAAAGTACAGCTAACAGAAGAATCTAATATTTAATTTATTAATAATTATTGAAATTGAATTATTAAGCATATTAAAATAATTTCGTAATATTTGATTCTTAAAATGCATACCTATAATACAAACCATGAACAAATCAATAATAGATTCGATACAAGCGCAAACTGTTCTGTGTGCTTGATGATAGGTAACAAAAAAATAAAAACAAATGTTTGAATAATGTTTTACATTTATTGCTACTACTTAAAATAAAAAAAAACCCGAATAAAAAAAAAATAAAGATATAAAAAATATAAGTAAGCTGTTTCCTTAATTCTACTCAATTATGTTAAATTAAAAAGGGCGTGGTCACAACTCGAAATGCTTACCCGGCGGCCAGTAGACAGTTTGTACACGTACAATTATTTTTAAGCAGTACAGTCAGCATCATAAATGGATGACCACTTTCAGATTTTCAAAATCGCTATACACCATATTATAATCTGAATCGGTTAACAAATCAGATCCCAGTATTGAATGAACATCATTGAAGTTGAATAAGAATCATCCAATTCTAGCGCTTGTCATGTTGAGTGATTTAGGCTATAATATGGTGTATAGCGATTTTGGAAATCTGAATGTGGTCATCCATTTATGATGCTGACTGTACAAATTGAGTACCTATTAAGCACAACTATTTTATGAAATTAGAAACGATAGGGTTGCCAGGTTGCCACAACGTGAAAAGTGGATTCAGTGTTACAAAATATAATATAACAGAGACTTGCAAGCCAAACAATCTACAGGTGTTTGGTAGACAGTGGATAAAAATATCATCTGCTGATAGGGAGCACTAAGCTCATGTGAAAAATATAATATTATATCCAGTAAAAGTGTTACGGTTTTCGAAAAAAAATTTGAATTGTGCGAAAATCGACACCCATTGTCACTTTTTTTTTTTGGTTTCACGGCCTTAAATAAAAGAAATTCCTCGATCTATTTTTGGCATACCAGTTCTGAATAGTCATCAGATCAGTTGTGCATTACCAGAAGTCGCTATTGTAGTTTTTTTTTATTTACATTTGTGTTTTACTCAAAATGATTCTTAAAGTTTGAGTTATTATGGTTTAAAAAAATGTAATGCATCCATGGTAGCCAAGTTGCTCAAAAACTTGTTCATTTACTTTTTAATTGGTACGTTAGAATTTTAAATTGGTAACAAACTTTCCTCTCTGGTATTATTTTAAAAAAGTTATTGAGGTTCAAAAAGCACAAGGGCCAAATTATGTTGTACTAAGAAATTTTCGCAAAAAATCAAAAATGTATAATTTATTCGAAAATTATAGACATAAAAGTAGTAGTGTCTCACAATTTTAGAAAACAAATACTTTTTTTTTTGCGTTAGTTTCTTAGTATAAAATGATTGGATAAAATTTGCCCCTTGTGCAATCCTATTACATTTTCGTCATTTCTGAAATATATTTTTAAAATATTTTCATTTTGAATTAACCTTTAATAAATATTTGAATATGACGAAAATTAGAGCGACATAGCGAAAATGTAAAAGGGCTCATAACGATCATAAAGACAGGTTTAAAAGACTGATATAACATCTCTTTATTTTTAATTTTGTAATTACTTTTATAAGTATACACTAGTGATATGCTAAAAGTATCAATGCTTGTCACGTTTTGTAGACATTTTAAAACTTTCGACTTTATTTTCGAGTACCTTAATAATAATAAACTCTGATGAATACTGACTACTATGATTTTTATTTTTAGTCTGTAGGTATCTCCTTGAAATGTCTTTAGTATCATATATCAATAGTTTTAATTTTGTTATTGTGATATTGTAAATGACCGAATAATTAATTAAGTCAAAAATTTTTTTCAACTAATTTTGTATTATCAGCAATGTTTCATAAAATTATCAACATATTTGTAATATATTGTAATACCTATCTATTGTTAAAGTTGCAATAATGTTTTAGTACATCGAATAATCTTGTTGATGATTTAGTATCTAGCGGTACCGATTCTGATGCGTAAATCTATACTGAAACTAAATTCTGTCAATAATGAAAATATACCCAACCTTCTCTTATTTAAAAGATAAGAGAAAAATAGGTATACTTTTAGACATGTTAAATTTAGTTTTAAGAATCGAGGACAAATCAGCATTGGCACCAGCTATAAAAGAATCAACCACAACATTATTAAATATACTAAAGTATCATAGCATCTTTAACAACAGATGTTTCAAATTTTTTAATAAATTCAAGTATTTAAATGCGCTATTTTTACTTTTATACTGTTGCTAATAATACAAAATTAGTCTCATATTTCTTACCAAAGTACCATGGCAAAAATACAAAGACTATCTGATATATTTTACTAGAGCATAATTATAAATATTACAATACTAACATAGTAAAAAAATACTAAAGTGTCATTGCTAAGATTACAAAACTATTTCATTTATTAACAAAAGTAATATTTTCCAATTTACAAAAGTGTTTGCTATATTTTACTAGAGTATAACTTAAAATATTACAATACTGACATATTAAAGATAAGAAATTTTTTAATAAATTCAAGTATTTAAATGCGCTATTTTTACTTTTATACTGTTGCTAATAATACAAAATTAGTCTCATATTTCTTACCAAAGTACCACGGCAAAAATACAAAGACTATCTGATATATTTTACTAGAGCATAATTATAAATATTACAATACTGACATAGTAAAAAATACTAAAGTGTCATTACTAAGATTACAAAACTATATTTCATTTATTAACAAAAGTAATATTTTCCAATTTACAAAAGTGTTTGCTATATTTTACTAGAGTATAACTTAAAATATTACAATACTGACATATTAAAGATAGTAAGGTATCGCTTTTAAAAATGTGAAACAGTTTCATATTTTTTATTAAAGGTGGTTTCTCAATTTACAAAGCTATGTGGTAGTAAATTCTACTAGATTTTATATATATATAATACAAAAGTTAATACGTATATTTTAACAAAGAATGTAAATTATTAATACAAAGTCGTTTCATACCTTTTACTAAAATGAAGTTCTTAAATTTACAACCCAAAACTATTAAAGATAATGTATCAAATTCATACATTTTACTAAAGAACAATTGCAACTAATGCAAGATTAGTTCTACATTCTTTACCATAGTAAAGTAATTGAATCTACAATGCTTTTTGGTATATTTATAATAAAAAATACGATATAGGTTTAGTGGTTGAACTAAACTCGGATGGTTAAATACACAAAACCATTTCCTGATGAAATTAATTGAAAATATGAAATATGACTATATGTAAAATGTATAAAACTGACTTTTTGTAAATTATATGATAAACTGGTTTAGTAAAAATAAACAAATTACTTCATCAGTTATATTTTTGTTAGTTTTATGATATCCTAATTTAGTAAAAATTTGTACGACAGGTTTTCTAGTAGATACAACCTGCAATAATATTTAGTAAATTCAACTACGTCCGTAGATAGGTTCCATATTTATTAAAGTAATATTTTGTAAATTTTATGATGAACTGATTTTGTTAAAATTAACCAACTCAAAGTTTGGACTTCATTAGTAAAATTTATTAAAGTTATGTTTTGTAAGTTTTATGATATTTTAATTTAGTAAAAATTTACCAAACCTGGGTTTAGTACGACTTACTAACAGGATTGTTGTTAATTCAACGAATTCCATTCAACAATGTTTGTTTAGTAAATTCAACTAAGTCCGTAGATAGGTTCCAAATCAACCCTCGGGCTTTGTAAAAATTATTATTAATTTAGTATTTTCAACTAAACTATTTTTTCAGTGTACGATGCACAACGAACATAAATATCCGTATCATGGAACAGGCGTACAAGGCTTGGAGGAAGGGGATCCGGCTAGAAGGATGCAGTTTTGCCGTTTTCTGCTAAACGCAGATATTGACGACTCGTGGTTCTTAAAGTCCATCCTCTGGACTGACGAATCAAAGTTCTCTAGGAAAGGAATTACTAACTTCCACAACCTCCATGAATGGGCTGATAAGGACAACAATCCACATTGGAAAAAACAGGTATTTTTTTTATTATTCATGTTCAACACAAGTTTAATTACAATTGGATTGTTATTTTGAACCAGGTTATTACCGCCATTGCATTTATTATTTCGGAGCTGTTTCAAACTCCATGGTCACGATAATTGTAGTGAACCACCGTCAAAGTCTCAAAACTTACGTTTAATTACCCACATTAACTAATCTTATTGCGTTTTTGTTTCAGGTTTCTTTCCAAAGAGAATTTTCAATAAATGTGTGGGCTGGAGTCATCGGAAACAAATTGGTTGGCCCACACATTTTGCCCGACATTTTAAATGGGCAAAATTATCTAGAGTTTATGATAAACGACTTGCCAATGTTGTTATTTGATGCCGGAGTGATGGACACGGACAGGCCGATCATCTTTCAGCAAGACGGGTGCCCAGCACATTGGGCTGTAAGCGTCCGCGAGCACCTCGACAACTGCTTTCCTGACAGCTGGATCGGGAGAGGTGGACCCATATCCTGGCCTGCCAGATCGCCCGACCTGACGCCCTTGGATTTTTTTGTGTGGGGTCGGGCAAAAGAGTTGATTTATACTAGTGAAATCACGTCCAGAGAAGAATTACATCAAAGAATCATAGCAGCATTCGAAATCATTAAACAAGAAATGCAGATGAAAATTACAACGACGGAAGTAAGAAAACGTTGCAGAAAGTGTATGCGCAATGGTGGACGTCATTTTGAACACGAATAATAAAAAAAAAATCAGTACAAAACAGTTTTTTTTTAATTCCTAAAAAATCCATATTCGTGACCCTTAATTGGTTCAGGCGCCCTAATTAAAAAAGTTTAAGACTTAGCTACGTAAATGATACCTCAAATTAAAAAGCAATAACCAAACATGTTTTTAAAGTTGTCTGAACACCTGTAGGTATTTTATTTTATTTTTTAAATGACATCAAAATTCTCATTTTTTATTTTCCTTCTTTTTTTGTAAAGTTTAAATGCTTTGTACATAACTTTTTTGGACACAATGGAGCTTAAAACTACTTTGGTACGATCGGGGACACATTGGACTACTAGAATAATAAAAAAAAAGGACATTTCTGTTTTAGGTTGGAAGTTATTAGCATTTAATTGACCAATTTTGGATTTTTCGTGCTAAAATCGTAAAAGTCTACTTAAAAATCGAAATCGCGCTATAATTTTTTTTTTTTTGGATAAATATGTTCTAAATGGTCTAGTGTATCACCACTTCAAATTTGTGCACCTTTTTTTTGTGAGGGTAGGCATCAGGCTAAGTCGTAAATAAAACGACTCCGTGAATTTTATTTGATTTTTAATATTAATTACGATAATTTATGTGTAAACCAACTTCATTACTATATTTAAGTATATATACGAAATAATTGTACAGTTTGTTAGTGCTTAAGTTGTGTTTTATTGTGTTTTTTCAACGTAAGTACGGTGCCGTAAAACTGTTACACATAAAAAATTTAAATCATCTCTGGTGGCTGTTTGTGGTGTTGTTTTTCGGTTTCTATCACAAGTAAATAACACCATTATACTGTTGTGTATAGTTAATTATTGCGGAATAGTTCAACTAAAGTATTTGAAATTAACCACAACTCAAATAGTCTGTAGTGGTTGCTCGCCGATCCTTTACCTGCTTGTTATACCTATTAACTACAATAATGACCACTCGTAGTATGACCACCAAAACTCGTCAGTTGGAGGACAACCTTCAGCTGACACTGAAAGAACTACAAGCATCAAGGACCTTGTGTGAGCAATTACTCCAAGAGAGAGATGATCATGAGAAGGAAATATTGTCTGTCAACAATAAATACAAACTCTTAAAGAGTGAGATGGCAGAAATGTCCATTAGATTAGACGACGTTGCAGACCATCGAGACCAACTACAGCGAGTGGTGGATGAGTTTGATAAGAGCTGCAGCTTGTACCAGGATGCCCTGGAACGTATTTCGTCCCTGGAGAAGGATCTACGCGATGCCCATAACCACATATCAATGCTAGAAACCCAAAATGGTGACCTCAAGTCGAGTCAAACCCAGTCGTTGTTCGAAGAACTTGTCACCACTGCACCTTCCTTAATTTCTGCCATCTCCTCCCATGACCACCCCACTGTCGCCATTGATATGACCAGTGCCGAGTCTATGCCCACGACCGTGAGTAAAAATAAATTAAAAAAATATATGAAAGTCAAAAAATGTATTAAAAAGACAAATATATTAATTAAGAGAAATAAGTTATTTTGTAAAAATATTAATTTAATAAAACAAAGAAAGGCACTATTGTGTGAACTAAGTAAATGTCAACTAAACTTAGAAAAAAATCAAATTGCCTATGATTGTGACACACGGCGCCTCCAGTCAGAAATATTAGATTTAAATAATTCTTTAAATCATATTAACACTCAATATGAGTTGTCACAGAATCAAATTAGGGAGCACACACTGGCCATGGACAATTTGTTGGAGTTGTGTAAATATAACTATGACAGATTTGAATCACTGACAAATAATCACCAATGTGATTGTAATATCATGACTAAAACTTCAACGGATTTCTCCTCGACAGTGTGTCAGACAAACGACTCCTTAATTCTGACGCAGGAGCCATGTGAATATGACGAAACTAGACATACTTCCTTCTCACAGTCTAGTAGCAAAAAACATAACATCGTAATGTTTAGTGATGAAGTTGGCAAAGACATGGGTTTGCGACTTAGCCAATATATGGGACAGGCAATAATTAATACCTGTATGCCTGGTGCCACCTACTCAACTATTTTAAATAAGATCCTATCGAGCACATTTAAAGATAATACAACTTTAATTATTTTTATAGGTAGAAGGGGAAATGTCAATAAAAAATCTTTAATTAATTATTTTTCACATTTAAATTCTTTAAAAAATGTTAATAAGGTTTTATTTTTCGCATTTCCCTTTAGCCAAAGTTTAACAAAAACTGAAAATGACATTAGACACAATTTAAATTTGACATTACATACTTTGACATGTCGTCATGAAAATAAATTTCATATATTTGATAGTAATAAATTTATTAATTCTAGATATTTTTATGTGACAGAAGATAACTATTATCTTCCTAAATATTTGAGGAGACAATTAGCAAGTATGCTATGTTATTTTATTTTAAATTCAGTCATGTTAGTGACTGATCCAACGACTGCCTCTATTGGGCAGCCAATAGTTATTAATAAAACTTTGGAAATTATTCCAAATAATTTAAATTAAAGTATAAGACAACAGAGATTACCTCTGGCAGTATTAAACATATAGTTATAAAAAATAGGGGTACGAGTATTGCCACTCCCCAAAACAAGTCTGGAAAAATATGTTATAAAAATAAGAAATTTATTAATCTGGTACACCAAAATATTCAGGGTATGAGTGGCAAGGAGTTAGAAGTGGAGCTGTTCATGGGCTGCACTGGAACTGATATATTGTGCATAACGGAACATTGGTATAAACAATGTGAGCTCATGTTCGGCTTCAAGGAGTACCAGATTGCAAGCTCGTTCAGCAGGACGAAAGCAATTCGAGGCGGTAGTCTTATTTTAATTCGTAACAATATTAAATTTAAAGAGCGTCTCGATATTGTAAACCTTTCTGTTGAGCGAACTATTGAAATAGCCTGTGTAGAACTTGCTCGGCTTACTGTATTAAGCGTATACAGACCCCCTTCTTCATCGTATGAATTATTTGAAAAAATTATGGATGAAATACTCTGTAAAATTAGTAATTCAAATAAATACATTGTGGTTTGCGGAGATTTTAATATAAATATATTGGAGGATAGCAGTCAAAGTAGAAGGCTTAAATCTTTATTCACTTGCTATAACCTAGTTAATCTTTTTTCAGTGGCGACTAGAATTACCTCTACATCAGCTACCTCCATTGATAATATTTTCTCAAATTTACAGCCCAGTGATAAATCTATTTTAAATAAATTAAGTTCAGATCACTGTGGTCAGTTAGCCATTTTTAATATAGCAGTTGAAAAGACACTGAAAAGAGATTTCACGTATGTGCCTGTAACTGATGCACGGCTTGATCAATATAAGAGTAATGTGACGGCGAAACTGGATTATCTACCGTTCTGTGACGATCCAAATATATTATATAAATCAGTCTTTGAAATGTTGAAAACTGAAAGTAATAATGTTTTTGTAACAAAAACAATTAAAATCAATAATTCCCTCGTTTTCAGTGATTGGGCGACGGTTGGAATCCATAAAAGTAGGAATAAGTTATATGATCTTTATGAAGAAAGGACATATAACAAGAGCGAAAGTTTTAGTGAATATGTTAAACAATATTCGAAAACATTCAAGCGGGTCTGTGCTACAGCAAAAGCAAAGTTTATAAATAACAAAATAAAAAATAGTGCAGACGTAGTAAAGACTACTTGGAAAATTATAAATAGCGAAACTGGAAAAGTCAAGCCTCGCAACACCGATATTAGACTAAAAATTAACGATCAAATTTTAATAACACATTTAGAAGTTGCAGAAGCTTTTGAAAAATTTTTCACCAACATTCCAATTTCGACTACAAATTCTCTTAATTCATGTCCCACACTCGCTGAATCGCTACTTAGACAAAATGTGGGGATTTGTAATTCTCATTTTAAATTTCATCATATAAGTCCTGTAGACATTATAAAAGCATTTAGATCTCTAGACAAGAAAAAGACTGTCGACCTTTACGGTTTATCAGTAAAAATTATTAGCGCCATAATTGATTGTGTGTCACCACACTTAGCTTGTATTTTTAATAAATGTATTGATGATGGCATATTTCCTGATTTGATGAAACACAGTAAAGTTATACCTTTATTTAAAGCCGGTAGTAGAACAGACCCCTCTAATTTTAGACCTATATCAATACTACCGACTCTCAGTAAAATCTTTGAAAAAATTATATTAATTCAGTTATCGGCTTATTTTTATAGTAACGATTTTATGTCGCATAAACAATTCGGTTTTACTAGGGGCCGCTCGACAACCGACGCAGGTGTCGAGCTCTTACAACATATTTTTGAAGCTTGGGAAGATTCTCGGGATGCAATAGGAGTGTTCTGCGACTTGTCCAAGGCATTTGATTGCGTTAATCATGACATCTTAATCAGGAAATTACGTCATTATGGTGTAACAGGCCGTGCTATTGACCTTTTGAATTCTTATATGAGTGGCAGAGTTCAGAGGGTTAATATCAGTGGCAACACATCGTCAGGGTCCACAGTCTGCATGGGCGTCCCGCAGGGTTCCATACTCGGGCCATTTTTATTTTTGGTCTATATAAATGACTTGCCTAACCTTGTAAAGGATAATAAACATGAAATAGTATTGTTTGCAGATGATACCTCCGTATTATTTAAAGTAAATAGACAAAAATTAAGCTATGACGATGTGAACAATGCTATTTCTGAAATAGTAGAATGGTTTACGGCAAATAATTTGTTACTTAATGAGAAAAAAACTAAATGTGTGAAATTTGTACTACCCAATGTCAGAGCCTTGCCCACAAATATAATGATAAAAAATGCCACTTTAGATCTCGTAGATTCTACTGTATTTTTGGGCATTACTTTAGACGCCAAAATGCAATGGGGTCCTCATATACATAAATTGGCGAAAAGGCTCAGCTCTGCAGCGTACGCAGTCAAAAAAATTCGACAAATGTCAGACGTAAATACTATATATAGATTAGTATATTTTAGTTATTTCCACAGCTTGATGTCTTACGGTATCTTACTGTGGGGAAATGCCGCGGATATAAATACAATCTTTGTTTTACAAAAACGAGCCGTTCGCGCAATTTATCAATTGAAACCTGCAGTGTCACTTGGAGATAGGTTTAAAGTGTATAACATTCTAACCTTTTCGTCACAGTACATTTTTGAAAATCTAATGTATGTCAAAAAAAATATAGCATCATTTAGGAAAAATAGTGATAAACATGATGTCAATACAAGAAATAAAGATAAACTTGCAGGTCACATAAGTCGCCTCCGCAAAGTCAGTAATTCATTCAAAGGGTTATGTATACGCTTTTTCAATAAGGTCCCAGTTGATATACAAAATCTTCCACTTGATAAATTTAAAGATACTATAAAACAGAAACTTATTAACAAAGCATATTATAAAATATCAGACTATTTAGATGATAATCATCCCTGGACATAATGAGATTGTTCGCATGCCAGGCTATTTCACGATTAATAATGAAATATAAAAACCTTTTTGTAATATAAAAACCTTTATGTAAAATCAAAACCTGATTTTAAAAGAGCAACCCTTCGAGTTTCTTGCTTGTTCTTCTCAGGGGAAAATTGCATTTTGAACAAGCAGTAGCTTAAAAAATGTAAAATTGACTATTTTAAGTGTACTCTGTGTACCTACAAAATAAAGCATTTTTGACTTTGACTTTGACTTTGACCACCAAACTGTATAATTTCAGGTCAAGGATATAATGATCTGGAACTGTTAGAATCGTTGGAACCAACCATTGAAAACCTCAATGCCCTTAATTTTGACCGCCTAGTGGATAAAACTATGCTAATAAGTCGTTGGACAGCATGGAAAGCAGAACTTGACAAGGTTTGATTGATATTTTGTTTGCAATCACACTATCCTCTAGGTACAATGCTTGTAAACTGAAGAATAGGCAACAGTTCCACTACCAGCGAGTCAGTGAGTCATGAATGGGTGATGAATTTATTTGAGGAGGTCACAAACAAAATTAATAGCATTTCACTTGGTAGAATGACAAAAGTTCTTACTATGGCCTATTTTGATTATCCACAATTTTATTTTATCAGTGTTAAACAGAAACGGTGACCCTAGTTGTTTTATTTGTTAAGCTATTTGTCCTGTCACAGAAACTCTTACATCTCATTCATAAAATAGCCATTCACTCACTCTTGCTTATGTGGTGGTTGCTCAAGCAGAAGTGGGGAGATGCGGATAAGACGGGGACACGGGGTAAGACGGGGCCACCCACGCATAGACGAAACTAGACATCACACTAACGCATCGTAATGGCCAACGAGACGCCACTCCCGAGCGACCATTAGTCCGACGTCGGCAGCAAGTGAGAGTGCGTGCGTTTGTTCAGTGCAAGTCAAAACGTGTTTACTGATTTCATCGATCTATTATTTAGGAACTGAATAACTTATTATTAAACCGTAAGTAATAGTGTGTGATTAACGTAGATTTTGTAATGCATTTGTGATTATATAAAGTATCTTGTGGCATAAGTCAAAATGTAGGAAGTTTGGTGTGTTTTTTTTAAATAATATTTTGTCCGAATTAAGGAGGCGAAGGCAAGACGGGGCAATCTTTACGAGGCATGATGGGGTAGTACCCCATCTTGCCCCTTCCAACAGGTTTATTTATGGTATGTTTGTCGTGATATTACAATCATTTTTGTTGTTTTTCAGGTAACAGAATGGTACGAAATCAGTCTTATATCTTCACAAGATTACTGTACGCCTACCAAGCCTGCCACCCCTAGTCCATCTATTTCACCCCAAGCCCAGCCAATAAGCCTACTTGCTGTCGAACCTGAAACTGAACCAGAGCCTGGACCTTCATCTTTACATGCAGTACAAACCGGATCTCCTGTTCGAGCTGTTTGCCGTGACCTCACGTCTACTTTTAATAATGCCTCTCCCAGTGATATCATAGCTATTCCAGCAGTTCAGTCTAATGAAAAAAGAAAACAATACCGAAGGGGTAAAACCGCCATCATCACTTCTACGCCGTATAAAAAAGAAGTGGAGGAAAGAAAAAGTACTGCGAAACCAGCTATTGATAATACCACTACTAAGAAGAACAAAGGTAAAGGAAAAGGAAAACAGAAGGAAACAAGAAAAAATGCACAAGATACAATTTGCTTATATTGCAATGACATCCACAATTCATATCTAAAATCATCCGAAAACTGGGTAGGGTGTCAGCGTTGTGGACAATGGGCCCACACAGCTTGTGCTGGAGTCGACGATGAAGATGTGGAGGATATCATGATATGTATTTTCTGTCAAGAAAATTAGTCCCCATCTTACCATCTGTCCCTATCTTACCCCTTTTTTAGTACCCCGTCTTACCTCATATGTGGGGTAAGATGGTGTATTTTCCATTTTTGATAATTATAATTTTCTATTTTTTTTATGATTAGTTACAAAGTCCAAAGTTGTGCCAAATAAAACTATATTAAGTAATTAATGTTTGATTAATAAATGACACTGATATAATTTTAAATACCCTGTTTCTTTACTACTTTAGCTTGGCGTCCCCGTCTTACCCGCATCTCCCCTACTCCTGTAGATAACAATTTCTTGAACATTCACCAACAGTGTGGGTGTGAGTTCTTTAGTGTGGAGGCATGAGTGTTGGTTTTAATTATGGGTTATTAAGATACTTTTTCAATTCAATTAACTAACATCATTAACTATATTTGCTTCACACTCGAACAGAGGCTGATTCTCTATGGACCACACAATTAATTAACACGGCCACATTTACGTTAACTTCGTGGAATACGTGTGGAATGGTATTCACTATGCCAAACTGTATACATTGAGGCGTGCTAAGTGCTTGTTACTTATGCATTATTGCCAACTGGTGGTCATAGCGAATCAGGGATCTGAGGCTGTATTATGAACATTTATCTGAATGGCTAACGATCCGTCTCCTACTCGCTTCATAGCAAGTAAAAGAGATGGATTGTAAGCGAGTCAGTAAACTGAATGGCAATGAGAGTTCATAATACGACTTTGAAAATTTTGCATGCCCGTTCAGTTCTGATGAGAATACATTAAAATAATAGAAATAATTTAATGCTGCAGCCAAGATCGTCTCCTTATGAGGGTACTCCTCACCTGTGAGTGGCATGGACACGAAACTTTATAAATGTTAGTTTTTATTTTATGTTTTCCTTCAATGAATGTTTGGTATGTTTTTTTTTTTTTTTGTTTTTATATGCATTCTTAATTTATCTGCTTGTTACTGTTACTTATGTGTGGTGTGGTGTGGTGTCTATGTTCTATATACATGGTGTACAGTAAATAATGGACAGCCTAGTAACTGCCAATAAACCTGGACTACCAGTTATCACAAAATTAAAAAGTGAATTTAGTTTTATGTTAGGTGAATTTCTTGTAAAAGAATAATTCATTAAGTACTTACATGAAATTTTTATGAATATCAGTACTTATGCTCATTCATATTAGTGGAGATTAAGCTATGAAAATCAAGTTTTATGTGAATAAATAATTATGAATTTTGATCCTGAGGTTATGAGTCATGACAGGCATTGTATACAGTGTGTAACGGAAAGGGTACTTATATAATGCCGAAAGGATCAAAAAGAACTCATCAATATGAACAACTTTTACTATGGGACGAACTCGGAATTCCCGAAAAAAAAATCATCTGTTTCATACATTTTGGCAGAATTAATTTCCGATTTCTTTTTCGCGAATCCAAGTTTGTCCCATAGTAAAAGTTGTTCATATTGATGAGATCTCTCTCCCTTTCCGCATTATGTACCCTTTCTGTTACACACTGTATACTCACCACAGTAAATTCTTTATGTCAAAGTAGTCCACTGGCTGGAGGTCAACTTTGATAAAGGGTTTTTTTGGTGAAAATCAATGGACTACTAATAAATCAACTACATACTGGTGTCGATTCTCACTGAGCAATTTTAAAATGAATTTATCTTAGTCCTGTCATTTTTTAACCAACAACCGTGAAAAAAGATAGAAAGATCAGCAGCCATTTTGAATTCTTAAATTTACACCGCAAACGTCAATTTTAGGCCGGATCTAACTATAGTAGTCGGCTGTTATGAAGTAAATCCTGACACATGCCTCTAGGTTTGTGACACATTCGATAATTGTATCGATAAAATTCAAGTCAAGCGTCAGTTGAGTTGAATGCAGTTTTCTACAACTGATAATAGAAAAATATTTATCAGATGTAGATCAAGGTAAATGAAAAATAAACTATTTAGAGAGATTATTATATTATATTACTTTATTACGTATCACTTGTGGTGATGATCATTACTGGAATCGTTTGTACAGTGTGTCCGCCGGCAGATTTTTTTGTTTAAAATCTCCTTGCGCACGAACGGAATGCATGAGAGGGGTGCGGGGGGTACCGATCGGAGCGTGAGCATTGCGGACGCACTAGTCATGATGAGTCAGTGGCAGGGCTCGCATCGCGCGTTCGCAGTCGAGGCGTACTTTAAGGCTGGCGATTCTCTACTCGGAGCAAGGCAGAAGTTTTGTTCACACTACAAAATTCGACGTGTAAGTGACGGGCCGTCCACCCAACTAATTTTATCCTGGGTACAGAAGTTTCGGAAAACGGGTTCGACATTGAATATCCATCCACCGGGTCCATCAACTTCTGTGGCGACTCCCGAAAACGTCAGTATCGTGCGAGAAGAAATTCGGAAAAATCCACGGAAGTCTGTTAGGAAGGTGGCAGCTTCTACTGGCCTCAAAAAAACAACAGTTCATAAAATATTGAGTGTCAACTCAAGTTCCACCCATTTATATTACAAATTGTGCAACAATTAAAAGAAAGAGATTGTTTGGCAAGGGAAGTTTATGCCAAAACGATAATTGAGCGATTTGGGACCCCTTCGCGACTAGGCAATATTTTTTTCAGCGACGAAGCCCATTTTCACCTAGAAGGGTATGTAAATAAACAGAATATGAGATACTGGTCGGAGTCAAATCCAAAAAAACTCCACCAAAAATCATTGCACAGTCCAAAAGCAACAGTGTGGTGCGCGATATCAGCGAGGGGAATAATCGGGCCTTTTTTCTTCGACGCTAACGAAACTGTGACCTCTGAGAAGTATTGTGCAATGATAGACAACTTTTTTGTACCAGCCCTGCAGAATTTTGATGGGTACAATAACCGGACCTATTTTCAACAAGATGGCGCCACTGCACATACGGCTAGAGCCTCTATGAACAAAGTGAGGAGCATTTTCCCTGGAAAAGTAATCAGTAGGTTTGGCGACATTCCCTGGCCCCCGAGATCTCCGGATCTTACCCCCTGTGACTTTTTCCTGTGGGGGTTTCTAAAGTCCAGAGTGTACAATAATTCACCAAAAACTATTGAAGCCCTCCAAAAAAATATTCGACATGAAGTCCAAGCCATTTCGCCAGAGCTCTGCCAGCGTGTTTTTGCCGATATGCGGTACAGACTCGATGAGTGCTTACGACAAAACGGTAGCCATTTGGAAGGTGTTATTTTTAAGAAATAATGTCCGCATGATTCAGCTTTTTGAAAAATAAATATTTTTTATTACAGTATGTATTGTTTAATTTATATGATTTTTTAAAGTCGAAAATCTGCCGGCGGACACACTGTATTAATAATAGGAGTCAATGGGCGAAGCACTAGGTATCAATAGGCAAAACCAGTCACAAGTTTTAACACAATCAAAATTATCAACCGTTGGAAGCAACATCAAGGCAATACTTAAAATTGTTTTCTCACATTGACGTTTTATTGAATTTATTGACAGGTAAATAAAAAAAGCAAATTTTTTTTCATAGAGGTTTTATTCGAATTTTTGAACCTGAATAGATATATTGTCCGTAGTATTATTGCCACTCACTACTTGTACCAAGTAAGTATAGCATTTTTTCCTATGGTTCACATTGTCAATATTGAAGTGGTAGAGGCACGCGGCAAGCTATTTTTTTAGCTCGCAGCATGAATGGGTCGGCTCGATCGGAGAAGTGCCACCCTCTCGCAGAAGACCGACGTTTGAGTAGTGGCATTTTGCCACTGCGCTTCGTCCGGTAAGTGAGGGCGCCGGAGGCCCAACCCAGTCTTCCCTCAGAATGGTAGCGGTATTTGAAGAGGACCCCAGGACGATACCAGCACGCTTCGTGCTGGAGAATACCTCCATGAGCGTCGTTCAGGCTGCCCTACATATTTTGGGGTGGGCAACCTCAAAGGCCGGCAACGCATATGCGACCCTTCTCGTGTTGCAGATGTCCATGGGCGGCGGTGTTGCTTTCCATCAGGTGACCCCTAATGCTCGTTTGCTGCCCTATCTTATAAAAAAAAAAACTTCATAGGATTTTCTTCATAACCGAGAACTATAATCCTCTAAAATTATGATTTAAAATGTAAAAATTTTACGTTAGCGGCATAAATTTAGGAATTAGAAATGACTGCTGATTTTTCTGTCCTTTTTCACTGTCGTTGGTTAGAAAATGACAGGACTAAGAAAAACTAATTTAAATTTTCTCAGCGTGAATCGACACCATTATGACACTTTTTTTTTGTGATGACAGTGAGTGCACAATTACAGTTATGGCTGGATAGAGACATGATAATCAATTATGGACACAAACGAAAAGATAATGTTATTGATTATAATTATAGCTTTTTTGTAGGTTTCTAGGAGCACTGCCAGCCAGAGCACAGTTTCTGTCTTACAATCTGAACAATTTAGTACTTCAGAAAGTCCCACACTGGATATCGATAACTATTTTTCGCAAAGTGATTTTGATGAAATAGACCTTGTCACACCTAACGAGACTATTAATTCTGATAAGACATTGAAAACCTTACTTAGTCAAAATGATACTATTACAGAAAGGCATTCTCAAAGTAAAATACTGAGAATTGAAGAATTGAGAAACAAGACTATTTTAAGTTCAGACAGTGAAAATACACAGGAACCAGAATCTTCATTTGGGACACATATTGAAAAACAATCTGAGCAACCACCAGGAAGACATAATTTGTTGACACATAATCCACTGCACTCTCTACTACAAAAGAGTGTTCATACAAAAACCCTACTAATAAAGAAAGGTCCACTGGAAGTATCAGAGTGGAGGCTGTTAAGTAAAACAATAATAGATCACCTCACAGAGAGAACCGATATAAATAAACCACCCAAACTGACTTACTCTGATTTAAGGCAGTGGTCTGAGTATCTCGTCGATGTTTTTCCATTCGAAAAGCATGGTGTTTGGTTCACCCTTTCACCAGCAGTAAAATTCACTGTAGCTGCTGGGGCTCGGCAATCGCCTTGCAGATCACCGAGGGCTTCAGGCAGGCTGTGGCAGCGCTACAATAATATTAAAGAGCAGTGGAGGAAGAATCAACAGACAAAGAAACATCCTAAGGAAAAAGAGGCCGATGATGTTGTAGCCGAGCCTGGACCCAAGAGAAGGAAGACATTAGAAGATCAACAAAATGTGGAGTTAATTCCTAATAAAGGTGATTTTAAATTATTTTTTATTATTACTACATCTACATTAATCATTAATCTGTATCAATCAACTCACTATGGGGTATATGCTTCTGCTTTATCATGCTTTCTTTATTTTATTTGGGAACAAACAGTTGTTTACCAAAATGGTTCACAAATTTTAAAATTTAATTGCGAGTAATTATAGTAAACATTTATTTAACACTTGTGTACAAACTGGCTATAAAGAAGGGCCAAGTCCTTGTATACTTAGATTCTGCAACTGCGTGGCTTTTTAAAATTACAGATTTACTAAAGGAGGTGGAGGAAGATATTCAGACCATTGATAGTCACACAAGTACCGATGTAAATGCTATTCTTTTATCAGCGTGGATAGCTACTATAAAAAACAGAAGGAATTTTATGAACACTCTTCCAACTGCCGGCGATTACCTCGATCGCTTTTCGGTTTTAAGAAACCCGAAAACGGCCGGTAAATTGGTAAGTACAGTCCACAATAAAAGATCAGCTAATCATGAACATTTTTTGATTAAAAAAAAACTGGCTAAGTGCTAGTCGGACTTGCGCATCAAGGGTTCCATATTTTGGAAGGAAAAATATTTGATTAAAGAAATTACACTTTATAAATATACATAAACTTCATAAGTTTGTAAAAATGATTAATACTGATTTCAAATAAACTGAGTAAAAATATTGTTTTACTTTCCGTGTAATATTTACATAGAGGTTCTATTATTAAGCTTACTTATTTCATATTTTTTGGCTTTGCAAACTTCGGGGGGATGGTATATTTTTCAACATTTTCTATCATAACTTGAAAATTACTAGTTCAGACACACACATCTTTTGAGTCAAGTTACAAGTATCAATCAAAACTTTACTTTTAAGGTATTAGCGCAAACTGTCTACCATATTTCGATTTCCGACATAGTAAACTTATGTTTCTTTCTGTAGATCCAGGAAGAATTTGGTACTCTCTACCCCAACATCGATACATCGGCTTTATACAATGTGTAATCTCGAACCTTGATCAAACGAAATGGGCGGATATTAGAGACAAATTTATCGATGAAAATCAGAGATATATTTTTTTAAAGTTACCTACCCCAAAATCCCAGCGGTTTAATTTTTTTTTTTCATGAAAACTTAATTTATTAACTTTTTCTTCATTATTTCTTAAGTAAACATTGTATTTTCTTCAAAATAGTCTCATTTGAAAGCTGGATAATGTGCCTATCTAAAAAAATAAAAAACGATATTAATATCAAACAAAAACTTAAAAAAAAAAATATGAAAAGAAAATTTTGAAAAAAAAAACAAGTTTATTCTTATTTTTTGTCTGTAACTTTAAAACTAGGTCGTTATGGTGTACTTTTTTGCACGGTTTATTAAACTTCAAGATTCGACCTACAAATTCACCAAAATGCACAGCTCTATCTTTTTTCATTGTCATAATATCCATCGCCAATTACGTCATTGCAAAAGAAATTTTGTTTCGCTGAAGTCGAACAATAGCAGGTAATGGTCGAAAGAGATAGACACATGCCACTTAGAACGAGTGAGTGAGAGAGCGTTATATCGGTTATTGGTAACTCTGTTTAGGCAGGGTTTCACTTTTGTAAACAGTTCATCTTGTAACGTTTCCGGACTTGCACGTTGAATACGCTCATTTTTTTCGTAATGTCTGCTGCGATAGACAACTTACCTGCTCGCGAGTTAGCGGATATCCACTACATTTACGGGTTCTGCGATGGCAATGCTCGCGCTGCCGCTCGAGAATATCGTCAGCGATTTCCGGGAAGACCTGCCGTTGACTACAGAGTTTTTTCAGCTGTGCATAGAGAGTTTTGTGAAAATGGCCTACGACGTCGCCTTCGTGAACGTGCTGTCATTGTACCCGTGGAAATGGAGGAACAAGTGCTGCGTTTGGTGTATGAAGACCCCACAACTAGCACTAGAAGAATAGCGCGTCAGTTGGGGATGTCGCATTACAAAGTGTGGAAAATCCTAAGAAGGTTTGTACCCTTTTCATTTTCGAAAAGTGCAGAATTTACACGAGCCAGACTACAAACGCCAGAGCTGTGTTTTGTTCGTGGTTATTGCGGCAAAGACGTCTTGTCATGAATTTCTCTGACAACATCCTGTGGACCGACGAAGCCAATTTCAATAGGACTGGAATTACAAATTTCCGCAACCTGCACTTGTGGATGCCTCAGGATGAAAATCCGTTGGCGGTGCGGCCCGCATCTTTCCAAATTGAATTTTCTATTAATGTTTGGGCTGGAATGATCGGCGATTACCTAATCGGACCATTTGTATTACCGGAAAGGTTGACAGGACAGGCCTATTTGCGATTTTTGCAAGAAGATATTCCAAACCTGATGGAAGATGTTAATTTGCAAACGCGACGCGGGATGTGGTTCCAGCATGACGGCGCTCCAGCCCACTTCAGCGTAATCGTGCGTGCGTATTTAAATCAAATTTATGGAAGCCGATGGATAGGACGAGGAGGACCAGTGGCGTGGCCTGCACGAAGCCCAGACTTGACCCCACTTGATTTTTATTTGTGGGGTCATATGAAGCAGCTGGTTTACAGCACTCCAATCGGAAGTAGAGAGGAGCTATTGGAAAGAATAACTGCAGCGGGAAATGACATTAGAAATAATCTTAGAGACGTTTTAAAAAAAACAACCCGCAGTGTAATTTTAAGGGCTACAGTCTGTGCTCAGGAAAATGGGGGTCATTTTGAAAATCTAATAAATTAATTGATTTTATACAACTTTGTTTTATTTCATAATTAAATGTAAATACAAAAAGTCTGAGTCATCAATAACTGATAGGTATACTACACTCTCTCACTCACTCGTACTGGTGGCATGTATCTATTCTCTTCCGACCTTTACCTGCCATTGTTCGACTTCAGTAAAATCAAAGCATTTTTTGCATTGATCTACTTTGACGGTGGATATTATGATAATGAAAAGAGATAGAGCTTTGCAATTTGGTGAATTTGTAGATCAAATCATGAAGTTTAATAAACTGTGCAAAAAAGTACAGCATAACGACCTAGTTTTAAAGTTACAGACAAAAAATAAGAATAAACTTGATTTTTTTTTCAAAATTTTCTTTTCATATTTTTTTTTTTTTAAGTTTTTGTTTGATATTAATATCGTTTTTTATTTTTTTAGATAGGCACATTATCCAGCTTTCAAATGAGACTATTTTGAAGAAAATGCAATGTTTACTTAAGAAATAATGAAGAAAAAGTTAATAAATTAAGTTTTCATGAAAAAAAAAAATTAAACCGCTGGGATTTTGGGGTAGGTAACTTTAAAAAAATATATCTCTGATTTTCATCGATAAATTTGTCTCTAATATCCGCCCATTTCGTTTGATCAAGGTTCGAGATTACACATTGTATAAAGGTCTTAGACGTTATGCAGATCTCATCATTGCTAGAGCTGAAAAGAAATATTCCAGAGCTACAAACGAACAGAAGAAAGCCCAATTAGCTGTAAAAGAGCTGCCACTTGGTGAGTAGAATCATTTTATATATCTTTAAGTGGCAATGGGCAGGGAACATCGCTCGTAGAACCGACGGCCGTTGGGGCAGAAAGTTCTTGAGTGGCGACCACGCACCGGAAGGCGCAGCGTGCGCAGGCTCACAAGGTGGACCGACGATCTGGTAAGAATCGCAGGAATGCAGCGCAGGACCGATCGTTATGGAGATCCTTGAGGAGGCCTTCGTCCAGCAGTAGTGGACGTCTTTCTGCTGATATGATGATGTTGAATATCCTTTAATTAAAATAGCAATGACTTTATTTTTACAAGCTTAACTATAACGTAGTATTTCTTCTGAACGTCAACCGATTACTTCGCCTTCGTAGTAAGCTGCTTTAACCGACTACT
>CASGFV010000018.1:5000-92331 GCA_949316235.1 Oegoconia quadripuncta
ACCTAACCTAACCTAACCTAACCTAACCTAACCTAACCTAACCTAACCTAACCTAACCTAACCTAACCTAACCTAACCTAACCTAACCTAACCTAACCTAACCTAACCTAACCTAACCTAACCTAACCTAACCTAACCTAACCTAACCTAACCTAACCTAACCTAACCTAACCTAACCTAACCTAACCTAACCTAACCTAACCTAACCTAACCTAACCTAACCTAACCTAACCTAACCTAACCTAACCTAACCTAACCTAACCTAACCTAACCTAACCTAACCTAACCTAACCTAACCTAACCTAACCTAACCTAACCTAACCTAACCTAACCTAACCTAACCTAACCTAACCTAACCTAACCTAACCTAACCTAACCTAACCTAACCTAACCTAACCTAACCTAACCTAACCTAACCTAACCTAACCTAACCTAACCTAACCTAACCTAACCTAACCTAACCTAACCTAACCTAACCTAACCTAACCTAACCTAACCTAACCTAACCTAACCTAACCTAACCTAACCTAACCTAACCTAACCTAACCTAACCTAACCTAACCTAACCTAACCTAACCTAACCTAACCTAACCTAACCTAACCTAACCTAACCTAACCTAACCTAACCTAACCTAACCTAACCTAACCTAACCTAACCTAACCTAACCTAACCTAACCTAACCTAACCTAACCTAACCTAACCTAACCTAACCTAACCTAACCTAACCTAACCTAACCTAACCTAACCTAACCTAACCTAACCTAACCTAACCTAACCTAACCTAACCTAACCTAACCTAACCTAACCTAACCTAACCTAACCTAACCTAACCTAACCTAACCTAACCTAACCTAACCTAACCTAACCTAACCTAACCTAACCTAACCTAACCTAACCTAACCTAACCTAACCTAACCTAACCTAACCTAACCTAACCTAACCTAACCTAACCTTTTTTTTTTTTTTTTTTTTTTTTAGCCAGGAGAAACGCTCATGCTTATCCGCCCTCCTCGGGGGAGGGGGGCGGATTATGTCGGACTCCGGCACTGAAGGTGCCGGCCTACCGACTAAAAACTCCTGGGTGTTCCTTCGGGCGCACCGTTGACGGCGTGGCCACGGGTACCATCTGGTATTCGTCCGCAGCCACGCCAGCGCGGTGCCCGCCGCCACGGCTAACGGCGGCGGCGGGCCCTCCTCTGGGCTGGAGCGGGGAGGAATACCCCCGGTCCAGCCACCTCAAGAAGGCGCGTGGGAACACCACGCGCGCCTTCTCGCGAGGCTTGCGTAAGGGTGGTGACCCCCCCGAGTCACCACCCAGCCTCGCTAGGTAGGGGGGAGAAGGTGGGCATAAGCCCTTCTCCTGGTCCCTGTGCGTCTGCGGCGGATGTGCTGAGAGGAGGGATCGTTCTCCCTCTCTCTCTCCGCCGCCTCCTTCTGCGAGATAACGCATTCGCAGAAGGAGAGGACCGCTTTCCACGACCTCTCGTCGCCAACCATAGCCTTGACTACGGCCGGCAAGGAGAGATCGTCCCCTACCGCTGCGACGAGGTCGCGGCGCTCCCCCGCCCAAGCTGGGCATTCCTCGAGGGTGTGCTGCGCCGTGTCCTCGTGGCAGCCACAATGGTGGCACTCGTCGGTCGCCTCCCTTCCGGCGATGCGGTGCAGGTACTTCCCGAAGCAACCATGGCCCGAGAGAACCTGCACCGCGCGGAAGGTCAGCGAGCCCCGCATGCGCTCCGTCCAGTCCCTTATTACCGGACGGAGCGCCTCGACAGTCCGGCGGCCGGCCTCAGGCGAGGCCAGCCTTACCCCCCAGATCCCCAGCACGGACTGCCGAGCCTGGAGTTTCCGCACTTCCACCTCCCTTGGAGTGGGATAATCGCCCCGGAGGAGGAGGTCCTTGCGCCACTTATACAGTGACGCCTGGGCCTCCGCCTCCAGGTCCCAGGGAGGTGAGCCCGCCAATGCGCACGTCGCCTCGAAAGAAATGGTGCGGTATCCGCGTATGACGCTGACGGCCATCACCCTCTGAGGTTTTCTCAGAAGGGTGATATTACTGCGGGCCGTCAGGGTCTCCGCCCAGATCGGGGCCCCGTAAAGGGCCATCGACCGCACCACCCCCATATAGAGGCGGCGGCTTGCCGACTCGGGCCCCCCGATGTTTGGCATCAGCCGCCTTAAGGCAGCCGATGCCGCGATCAATCGGGGGGCCAGGCGAGCGAAGTGCCCACGGAAACTCCAGCGCGGGTCGAGGACAAGTCCGAGATACCTCATCTCGGGCTTGACCTCGATTCGAGTGCCACCAACCTGGATGCTCGCGCCGGGAGGTGGCCCCTTCCGGGCGCCGTGAAAACACAGCGCCTCGGACTTATGGAGGGCCACCTCCAGGCCGAGCATCCTTATGCGCCTCACCACCTGTGCTACCGACACAGTGGCGAGGCGTGCCGCTTCTCGGTACGAGCTCCCCCGGGAGGTCACCAGCGTGTCATCCGCATAACAGGTGACCTCTGCTCCGGGAAGGAGCTCGCCCCGCAGCACCCAGTCGTAGCCGACGTTCCACAGGAGAGGGCCTAAAACCGACCCCTGCGGAACACCGCACGACGTTTCCCACCTTGCCAGCCTACCGTCCCGGACCGGATACTCAACGTATCTCTGCGAGAGGTAGGCCCCGACCATGAGGCGCAGGTATGGAGGCACGTTATGATAGAGGAGTGCCTCCATAATGCAGGCCCAGGGAAGGGTGTTAAAGGCGTTAGCGATGTCCAATGACACCGCCAGCAACACCCCGCCCTGGGCGGCCGCCTCTTCCGAGAGGGCTTTGACACGGCCGACCGCGTCAACGGTCGACCTTCCCTCTCGGAATCCGAACTGACGTTCGGACAGATCGGGGCCTACGTCTCGGAGGTGCTTGACGAGGCGACAGCATATAATGCGCTCAAAGAGCTTGTCGACCTCGTCCAGTAGCACGATCGGACGGTAGGCTGAGGGGGATTCCGCGGGGCGCCCGTCCTTCTTGATCAGGACGAGCCGGCCGATTTTCCAGATGGCTGGAAAACGGCCGGCCCGAAGACAGGCGTCCAGTAGACCACGGAATCTCCCCCCGAGGGCCTCCAGTGCCAGAGCCAGGACGCGTCCCGGGACCCCATCGGGTCCCGGGGCCGTGTTTTTGGATTTCATCCTCAACACGGCCGCGCCTAGCTCTCCCTCCGTTACCGGAGGGACCTCGACTTCCGCGCTCGCATCCGCGACGTCAGCTTGACGTCGCGGGGGCGCCATCGCTGGAGGGAGATGTTCCGCCCTGTTCGGAAACAGCGACGAAACAACCTCCTCCAGCAGTCGAGGCTCGAGACTCTCCGTCAGGGGGGGCGACCAGGGGCGTAATTTGCCCCTGACCATCTTATACGGCCTCCCCCATGGATCACGGTTTAGAGTCTCGAGGAGCTCCGCTCTGGCACTCGCCTTCGCGTCGGCGATGGAGAGCTGTAGGGCCTTCTTAACCTCTCGATAGGCACCGTACAGCTGGGCTTCCATGTCGGCGTCACGGACCCGCCTACGGCGGGCCCGGGTGTACTGGCGTCTCGCCTCCACACAACGGGACCGGATTTCTCCGATCCCCTGAGACCACCAGTACACCTGACGCTTCGGAGGTCGAGGCTTGGCCCGGGTCATGCTCGCGTCGCAAATATGCGACAGCGCGACCCGGAACCATTCACTCTCGACCTCGACCTCCACAGGCCTGGAAGGTGTTACCCAGGCCTGGACAATGGAAGCAATCTCCACCGCTTCGCGATTTAGGCTGGACAAGGCCCATCGGGCCGAGGCTCGGCTGTCGGGACGACGGCGCGTGTCCGCGCGTTCTGTGGCTGTGGAGACGTCGAACCGGACATACAAATGGTCCGACAACGTCTCCACATCCTCCAGAACCCTCCACTCACGGACACGCTGTGCGACGGCGGGGGTCGTGAACGAAACGTCCACGATGGACCCCCCCTGCCATCGCACGCAGGTGTTGGCCGACCCCTGGTTCAGAACCACGAGGCCGGCAGCCGTCGCCCACTCCGCAAGAAGATCTCCCCGAGTATCCGTCGCGGGACAGCCCCAAGCCAATGACTTGGCGTTGAGGTCGCCCACGACGAGCGCCGGACACGGTAGGGTCTGCCCAATGAGGGCCCCTACCTGGTCCAGGAACGCTTCGAACTCGGCGAGACTCCTGTTGGGGGAGAAATACACCCCGATTAGGCATATCTCTCCCCAGCGGATCGCCACAAAGCCTCGGCCCCTCGACAAGGTGGGAGGGGGCATTATGCCCTCTGCCCCTCTTTTAGTTATGATGGCCACCGAGCCGTCCACGTCCGCTGCCCAGTTATCACTGGGGGGGACGTAGTAGGGCTCGGCGGCCACGGCGACATCGATCGACCACTGCGCCATGGATTGCAGGAGGAGGTCCTGCGCACCGGCGCAGTGGTTGATGTTCGCCTGTAAGATCCTGTGAATGCCCATCACTTGGCCGCATTCACAGGATCCTTATCGGGAGCAACGGCGGCCGGGGTCCGTCCGGCCGCCTTGAGGCCTGCACGTTTGGGGGCTATCGCCCCCGTGCAGACCCTGCTCCCCGCCCGATGCTCGGCGGGCTTCCCCGCTGCCACGCACAGTGAGCAGCTGGGAGCGGCCGAGCACTCCCTGGCCAGGTGGCCTGTTGCACCGCAGCGGAAGCACTCTCCGCTGCGGTCGATCGCCGAGGTGCATCCCTGTCTCACGTGACCGATCATGAGACAGCGATAGCACCTCGTGGGGCGGGTCTCCATCAGTTTTACCTGGGCGGAGACCCAGCCCACCAACAGACGCCCCCTGGCCACCCTCCTGGCGGCTGCCACTGGGCACTGGACCCAGGAGGTCCCTTGTGCGAAGGGTGTGCGGACGACTTGGCCAGCCTTGACCTCCTCGACCGCACACTCCCCCACCTTAGCCACCGCGGCGGCGACATCCTCGGGCGAGACCGAGTCATCCAGGCCCGAAACGCGCAGTTCTGCGCATTTCGTGGGCCTGGTAACTCGGACGTCGGCCTCGCCGAGGACCTCCCTCAGCCTTGTGGCGAGGGAGTCTGCCTTCGCGCCGCTGGTGGCGCCCGGGACCTCCAGGATTTGGGCCCCCGTCCGCGCAGTGCGTGACCTTAAGCCGGTGATCCCGAGGCCGTCCAAATCAATTTTGGACCTGGCCTCGAGCATCACCGACTTGTAGGTGACGCCTCGGTCCTGAGCCCCCGGCTGGAGGGTCAGGACGACCGCTGCGGATCGGGGAGCCCTCAGCCCAGCCCCCTTCTTAGCTGGACCTCCCTTTGTCCCCTTTCCCCTCGATGTTTGTGAGGGGGGGGCGGAAGGTCCGGCAGCCGCCATCGTCTTCTTATTAGCCCCGGAGCTTTGTGCCCGGGGCGCCTGCTTTTTATTCTTCTTGACCACTGTCACCCAGCTTTCGTCCATGGACGTTGGCGCGGGTGGCAGTGGTCGAGGAGGTGGTGGTTTGGAGGGTCCGGCTGGCCCTTTCTTTTGAGCCGGACCCTTCCCCTTCTTCTTTTTCCCCTTCTTCCCCGGCGCGATGGTTTGTGCCGGGGGTTTGGGGGCCGTTGGTGCGGCAGGCGGAGATTGGCGCCTGGTCGGTGGCGCGACGGTCACCGCGCCGGATGAGGACGGCCTGAAAGGAGTTGCCGTCCTCTTATCGGCTGCCAATGGCGGCCTCTCCCTCCTTGCGGGGAGCAACCTCTCCTCCAGGGCCTCGAGCCTTGCCCCCACCATGAAGCCAACTCGCTCCATGATGGTGCGCTCGAGGTCTTGAACCTTCCCTGGAGGAGAAGGTTGCCCCCGCACCTGCGTCTCCGCCTGGGACCGCTCGAGGCTAGCACGCAAATCGCCCATCTCCTTGCGGAGCCCGGCCATTTCGGCCTTTAGGCGATTATTCTCGGCGGCTAGCCGAGCGGTCTCATCGGAGACTGACCTCCGTCGCAGCTCCGTAGCTGCCTCTTGAATCGAGGCGGCGGCAACCTTAAGGGCCTTTATGAATGTGCCCTTAAGGTTGCCTGACTTCGTCGCTATATGGAGGATGGTGTTGACACTGTCTTGGACCTGGTTATTCAGGGCCTCGGCAGTGTCGCCGCCCTCCCCCTCCGCGCCGCTGCTTAATGTCGGAGATGCGTCCGCCAGACGAGCCATTCTCCTGCTGCTCGCCTCGCGGACCATCTCGACCGCCTCTTCCTCCGCCTGCAGCCGGAGCTCCTGGCGCCTAAGCTCCAGGAACTCGGCTTTTGCCTTAGACAGGCCCACATATTGGCCTGTCGTTGGCGGGCGTCCCCTCTTCGGTCGCTTGGCGGGCCCCGATGTTTTGGGCCGCACCAGCGGTCTGGAATCGGACGAGTCGCCACTTTGCGACTCGTCTGACCGCGACGACGCAGACGCCCGCAGCCTTTTGCGGGCCTGCTCCAAGTTCGCCGTGGTTTCCGGCGCCGTCTCTACCCTCGGTTCGGGAGTGAGGAGGTCCATCGGAAGGTCCCTGGACAGGACCCTCCGTGGAGAGAAACATTCCTCTCTCCCAGCCGCTTCGTCGATCAGCCTCGTCGCTGGTCTGACTAAAACTTGTTCTCGGCTCCGGGGCGGAGACCCCGGGGCCGGTGAAGAAAACAAGAGTCCCGGCGACGACGCTGACAAATCGGAGTCCGACAGCACGACTGGCAGAACGCCCTGCGGTGCTGTCGGCTCGTGGGAGGGCTCGAGGAGGCTTTGCCCGCCTTCCCGTCCCGACTCCTCTACCTCCCTCTGCATGAGTGTGGAACCCCTGGTGGGCGGGGTTCGACCTGCGTTACGACTGACGTAGGTCCTAGTTGTGTTTTGGGGGGGGGATTTAAATATGCGCATCTTACTTTGGATCCCACGAGTAAGAGGGAAATAAAACGTCCACCCAGGCGGTGCCCTCTGCACCTGGGTAACCCTTTTACACCTGGGGGGTCGGGCGGTACCCCAGGGTGGCCGCTAGTGGGTGGAGTATGCCCTCCACCCTCCCTCGTCATCCCACTTTCGAATGAAAGTAGGACGACGAGGGCATTCGGCGCCGCGTTGCCCCAACGCCGAAACTTGGGCTGGTTTTTATAGTGGTTTTCCTTCCACGTGGGCCGGCCAATTAAGGCAAGCCCTCCGGCCAGCGAAACCCACGACATCTCCCACTGGAGCCACCAGCGGGGTCGTTGAAGTGGGTTCGCCGGTTACGGAACGCGAGGGGGTGGCGAAGCCCCTCCTCCGGCGGCGGCGCACATAGCGCCTGCCGGACATCCCACCAATTGGCGGGAGCCGACCCGCCCCTGTCCCACATAGGGACCTACCCCCTGCCCCATCCTGCTGTGCCCTCTGCAATCAGAGGGACACGCGGAGGGGCACCCCCCTTGTCAGACTATTCGCCATCGGCCAATAAGAACCCTTAAAGTGGGAAGTTATTGGCCGATGCCCAGGGTGCACCGGCCCAGCAGCTACCGTTCCCCCCAGACGTATCCAGGAGGACAAGTAACCACCGAGCACACGAGGAGGTTGTCTGACGTCGCACCCCAACCTAACCTAACCTAACCTAACCTAACCTAACCTAACCTAACCTAACCTAACCTAACCTAACCTAACCTAACCTAACTCACGATTTTTCTGACATTCAGAATACTTTTTGGGCACAGGCTGCTTGACATTAATTGTGCAACTCGGCGAATCTCATCATCTGCATCCATTTTCTTACCGATCCATCGCGATTTTCACGGAAAACTTCCAAATTTTCACTTTTTGACAAAATTTTAACTTTAAAAATTCACCCCAAACGTAACCGATTGACTTTCTCGACCGCTACCAGCGCTCTAAATTTACTAAATAATTCTCCGCATCTGACGGTAAGGGTTGCGACGCTTCTGCGCGCCGCCGCCCATACTAGGGTTGTCAAAAATCGCAAACTTTGACAAAAACTTCAAATTTCAGGATTTTTATAACCGACGCTGCGACCTTTTACCTCGCAGTCTCGTAGTACTCGCCGAGCCCGATCCGCCGACACGTCGCACGCCCGGCTGCTGCACCTGTAACAGAAAAAATTGTTAGATTTTCATTAAAATTTTCACTTTTTCCAAATTTTCCAACTCCGTATAACCGCCGTGCGCTTCGTCGCCGCGTAGGCTTGTAGGTCTCGCCGCGCCCGATCCAACGACACCTCGCACGAGGCGCTCCGACGCCGGAAAAGGCGGAAAATCGAAATCCATTTCCTTTGTTTACATCATACCGAGGTTACTTGGTGAGTGCCAATTTCATACAAAATACGATTTTTCTGACATTCAGAATACTTTTTGGGCACAGGCTGCTTGACATTAATTGTGCAACTCGGCGAATCTCATCATCTGCATCCATTTTCTTACCGATCCATCGCGATTTTCACGGAAAACTTCCAAATTTTCACTTTTTGACAAAATTTTAACTTTAAAAATTCACCCCAAACGTAACCGATTGACTTTCTCGACCGCTACCAGCGCTCTAAATTTACTAAATAATTCTCCGCATCTGACGGTAAGGGTTGCGACGCTTCTGCGCGCCGCCGCCCATACTAGGGTTGTCAAAAATCGCAAACTTTGACAAAAACTTCAAATTTCAGGATTTTTATAACCGACGCTGCGACCTTTTACCTCGCAGTCTCGTAGTACTCGCCGAGCCCGATCCGCCGACACGTCGCACGCCCGGCTGCTGCACCTGTAACAGAAAAAATTGTTAGATTTTCATTAAAATTTTCACTTTTTCCAAATTTTCCAACTCCGTATAACCGCCGTGCGCTTCGTCGCCGCGTAGGCTTGTAGGTCTCGCCGCGCCCGATCCAACGACACCTCGCACGAGGCGCTCCGACGCCGGAAAAGGCGGAAAATCGAAATCCATTTCCTTTGTTTACATCATACCGAGGTTACTTGGTGAGTGCCAATTTCATACAAAATACGATTTTTCTGACATTCAGAATACTTTTTGGGCACAGGCTGCTTGACATTAATTGTGCAACTCGGCGAATCTCATCATCTGCATCCATTTTCTTACCGATCCATCGCGATTTTCACGGAAAACTTCCAAATTTTCACTTTTTGACAAAATTTTAACTTTAAAAATTCACCCCAAACGTAACCGATTGACTTTCTCGACCGCTACCAGCGCTCTAAATTTACTAAATAATTCTCCGCATCTGACGGTAAGGGTTGCGACGCTTCTGCGCGCCGCCGCCCATACTAGGGTTGTCAAAAATCGCAAACTTTGACAAAAACTTCAAATTTCAGGATTTTTATAACCGACGCTGCGACCTTTTACCTCGCAGTCTCGTAGTACTCGCCGAGCCCGATCCGCCGACACGTCGCACGCCCGGCTGCTGCACCTGTAACAGAAAAAATTGTTAGATTTTCATTAAAATTTTCACTTTTTCCAAATTTTCCAACTCCGTATAACCGCCGTGCGCTTCGTCGCCGCGTAGGCTTGTAGGTCTCGCCGCGCCCGATCCAACGACACCTCGCACGAGGCGCTCCGACGCCGGAAAAGGCAAAAAATCGCCCGCCCACCCACCCATATTAGCTTGGTTAAGTAAACTAAATTCATATTATTAAGTCCAATTGACAAGGCTCACTCGACAAAACATAAGGTACATATTCAATTTACGAATTGACTACGAATAAAGTTATTTACACTTACAACAAATTCAAATTATTTACACGACGCTTTTAAAAGCGTAAATTTCTTGGTTTTAGTATATTGACGCGTCCCACTGACAAAATGTTTGGCCATCGCACACCATCTAAGAGGACAAAGACCAATTTTGGCGAATCGGAGCCCCACTTATCACCAAAATCGGCACTAGATATAGAAAAGGCAGGTCCTTCCCCATCCCATGACCAATTAAACTCCCCAAACGCAAATACTATCGTGAGGAAAAGCATTGATAGCTTCGAAGCGAAAACAAATCCCACGACTCCGCCAAACCGAACACCAGTGGCTGAAGCCAGGGCATTAATGGCGAAGGCCAGGACCCAAATGGATATGTCCGGAAACATTAAAGCATCAATAAAATTGACAGTAAACGAATGCATAAGGGGTATGTTTGAAATAGTGAAGAAAATGGACAACTCTGAAAAGGGGAAGAAAACTGGTAAAGAAGACCAAGGGGCGCAAAAACCAGCCCAAGAAAAAGGAATGGACAACCTGTTGAAAGAAGTAAAGGACATAAAAGATATGATCCAAAAGGACATACACGAAAGGAAAAAACAAAACATCGAAAAGACACAAAGAGAAATACTAACGGAAATAGAGCGACAGGCAAAAATGATAGAGGAAAGCAAAGAGGAAGCGAGAGTGACGTGGGGAAGGATAGATGAATTCAAGAACCTGCCCACAACCTATGCACAGGTCGCAGCAAGGCCCCCTATACAGGCCCCACTACATTCCATAGTGGTCTCATCCAATGACGAGAAGGCGACCAGCGCAGAGGTCTTGGACAAAATTAGGCACATAGCGGAGGCCAAAAAGGAAGGACTACAGGTAGAAAGAATTAGGAAGGCTAAAGACCAAAAGATAATTATAGGGTGCAGATCAAAGAATGAAATAGAAAAACTAAAGGAAAAGATAGGGAAAGAAAAGGAACTAAAGGTAGAAGAAGTGGCCAACAAGAAGCCGCTGCTGATTTTCAGGGATGTGCTGTCATACAATAGCGACGATGATATTAAAGCTGCGCTTATCAGCCAGAACCAGCACATCCTTGCGGCAGTGAAAGGGATAGACGAAACCGGAATAGAGATCAAATACAGGAGGAAGACGAGGAACCCGCATGCATGTCACGTGGTGGCACAAGTATCTGCAACCATGTGGCAGGCGATCACCAGAGCAGGTGCGGTACATATTGACCTGCAAAGAGTGAAGGTAGAAGATCAGTCCCCACTAATGCAGTGTTCTCGCTGCCTGGGCTACGGTCATGGCAGGAAATACTGCACGAAACCCGCGGACCTATGTAGCCACTGCGGCGGTCCGCACCTAAGATCGGAATGTGCGGATTGGATGGCGGGAGAGCCGGCATCGTGCTGTAACTGCCGGCGCGCCAAGATGGACAAAACCGGACACAACGCGTTCAGCGCAGAGTGTCCGATAAGAATAAAATGGGACGCATTGGCGCGATCGGCGGTGCAATACTGCTAAGGTGGATGCGGGGAACACGGATGTGACAACGTGGTGCAGAGTCATTCAGGCAAACCTGCAAAAGAAAAAGCTGGCCACACAGGAGCTGATTCTGGAATCGGCGCGCCGTAAGGTGGGTTTCGCCCTCATTCAGGAGCCATATGTAGGGGCTATTGGCGAAATGAGTAACTACCCGGGAGTTCGAATAGTGCAAAACATCAGGTCTGGGGATAAAATCAACAAAACAGCCATTGCACTATTCGACAGCGATATTGAAATGGTACAGTGCCCCACACTTTCGTCTGAAAACTTTGCAGTAGCAAAACTAAAGATAGGGACACTGAACCTGGGAGTGGTCTCATTCTACTTCGAGGATCACCTGCCAATTGACCCCTATCTCGAGAGCCTGAAAAGTATAGTTGGGAAGATAGGAACGACCAACATACTCGTAGGAGGCGACGGTAACGCATGGAGCGAATGGTGGGGAAGCGAAAGAGAGGATCATCGAGGGGAAGCGCTGACCGGCACGCTTGAAGAACTGGACCTACAAATTCTGAACACAGGAGCCGAACCAACTTTTGACACAGTCAGGGGCGGAAAAAGATTTAAAAGTCACGTTGACGTCACGGCCTGTTCGGCGGACATGCTTAGGCGCGCGGAAGGCTGGAGAGTCGATCCAAACATAACCAGTTCAGACCACAATGCCCTAATGTATAAAATAAAAACACAAAAAGAGAAGGAAATCGAACATAAACATAATGGTACGAGAATATACAACACAAGGAAAGCAAATTGGAGTCTTTTCCGGGAGAAAATGGCACAATCACTATCTGTATACAAAATAAACAAAACAGAAATAGAAAACATAAAAAATACTGAAAAACTGGAAGAGATTATAGAAACATATACAAACATAATAACGTCAACTTGCAACGATACAATACCTAAAATAAAAAATAAAAATAGGGTACACTTACCGTGGTGGACCGAAGAACTGGATCGACTGAAGAGGGAAATGAACACGAAGAAGCGCAGAATCCGATGTGCAGCACCGCATCGCCGGGCATGGGTCGCCGAAGAATACCTGGAAATAAAAGAAAAATATGAATTAGAAACTAAAAAAGCACAAATAAAAAGTTGGAAAGAGTTTTGCGGGAAACAAGACCGTGAGAGCGTGTGGGATGGCATATACAGGGTAATAGCAAAGACAAAAAAGAGGCAAGAGGATCTACCGATGGTAGTGAACGGCGGAGAGATGGGACCAGAGGACTCGGCCAAACTCTTGGCAAACACATTCTTCCCGGAAGACACAACCACCAACGAAACTGCAGAACATCAGCAAACAAGGGAGGCCGCAGTAAAGGCGAATGAGCAGTTGCCAGAAGATAAGTGGGATCCCCCCTTTACTGCGGTGGAACTTAGGAATGTGGCCCGGAGCTTAAATCCCAAGAAGGCACCTGGCGCCGACGGCTTTACTGCCGATATATGCTTAGCTGCCATAAGCCAGGACGAACAACTGTTCCTGGCCATCCTCAATAAATGCCTCGAGCTAGCCCACTTCCCCAGAACTTGGAAAAAAGCCACAGTGGTGATTCTGAGAAAGCCAGGGAAGACAGACTACACGCACCCAAAGTCCTACCGACCCATAGGACTCCTGTCAGTGATGGGAAAAGTCCTCGAAAAAATTATGGTGAAAAGGATAAGGTGGCATACTCTCCCAAAAATGAACACACGGCAGTACGGTTTCGTTCCGCAGAGAAGTACGGAGGACTCGCTGTATGACATTGTGCAACACACGAACGCAAGAATACGTGAGAAAAAGATCGTAGTCATGGTATCGCTGGACATCGAGGGTGCATTTGACAGCGCATGGTGGCCAGCAGTAAAATGTCGATTGGTAGAAAAGCGCTGTCCTTGCAACCTAAGAAAATTGGTCTGCAGCTACCTAGAAGATAGACACGTCAAAGTCACGTATTCGGGCACAGAGTACTGCAAGCAAACAACAAAAGGATGCATACAGGGATCGATAGCTGGACCCACCTTTTGGAACCTGCTCCTGGATCCTCTACTGGAGGAACTAGAAGCCAGTGGAATACACTGCCAGGCGTTCGCGGACGATGTGGTTCTTATTTTCTCCGGTGACAGCATTTTAACCATGGAAATGGAGATCAATGGCACTCTGGCTCGTGTGCAAGAATGGGGAAAGAGAAACAAGCTCAAGTTTGCTCCCCAAAAGACAAACGCGATGCTCATCACAAAGCGGTTAAAGTACGACACACCCCGACTGCGCATGGGAGGGATTGCCATTGATCTAGCAGAAGAGATTAAGATACTGGGACTAACAATAGACAGGAAACTCACGTTTCAGACCCACGTTGCCAATATCTGCAGGAAAGCCATAAACATATATAAACAGCTATCAAGGGCGGCAAAGGTAACGTGGGGGCTGGAACCGGAGATAATAAGAACCATATACACAGCGGTGATAGAGCCAGTCATATTGTACGCATCCAGCGCTTGGGTATCGGCGACAGACAGGCTTTACATTAAGAACCAGCTGAACACTGTACAAAGAGGCTTCGCACAAAAGATCAGCAAAGCCTACAGAACTGTCTCTCTGAATTCAGCATTGATCATATCGGGATTGCTGCCACTTGATCTGAGAATCAAGGAAGCAGCATCATTATACGAGGCAAAGAGAGGGCAGCCACAATCAGTGCTGAAAGGACGGGAGATAGAAAACAGGACCTCTTTTCTCGAGAAACCCCATCCGGCGCGAGAGATGGAGTACAACTTCACTTGTCTTGAAAGCGAGGAGGAGGTGAGGCTGCGTGTGGAGGAGGGTGGAATAAGCATTTACACAGACGGAAGCAAAATTGAGGGGAAAGTTGGAGCAGCATTAACCTGGTGGAGTAATGCGGGTGAAATTAGTACCCGGAAATTTAAGCTTGAATCTTATTGCACCGTCTTCCAGGCGGAGCTGTACGCCATCTACCGCGCCACAGAGCTTATAAAAACAGGGAAAAAAAAGAGGTTCCAAGTGTACAGCGACTCGAAATCGACCCTGGAGCTCCTTAGGAACAGCGAAGCCTGTCACCCCCTGGCGACCGCTATCAAAGAAAACATGATGCAGATAAGAGACCAGGGGAAAATGACAGAACTATTCTGGGTTCGCGCACATGTCGGAGTGCTTGGAAATGAGAGGGCAGATGAACTAGCAAAGGAGGCTGCACTGGGTTCTAAAATAAAACCAAGTTACGACCGATGCCCTGTATCATTCCTCAAACGTATCATCCGTGAGGATACGGTTGAGGAGTGGAACAGGAGATACGTCGCCGGGGCAACTGCGGGTGTAACAAAGATGTTCTTCCCTAATGCAATAGACGCATTTAGAATATTAAAGAAAGTTTCAATAAATAAAGTACTCACGCAGTTGTTCACGGGTCACGGAGGGTTCTCCGAATACTTGAATCGGTTCGGGTGTAAGGAGAACCCTTCGTGCATCTGCGACCCGGACATTGATGAAACAGTGCAGCATATCCTGCTAAAATGCCCGGCGTACGGAACCGATAGGCACGATGTGGAACAGGCTCTGGATCTGCACCTAACAAAGGACAAAATAAAGGAAATAATGAGAGATAGCAAATGTATAAAAATATTCATAGAATACGGTACTAAAATAGTAAATAAGGTTATAAAACGCAATAAAACATAGAATAAGAAAATATGATGAATATATATAGTGATGTATATATAAAATCAGCATATGAAAAGAAGATAATAAACAAGAAAGATAAAACAATGTATCGTAGACAGTATAAGAATATAACAAATAAAATAAAAACAACTAGGATAGACATAGAATAATACAGTAAAAGTTATTAACTAGAAATATAAGTAAAAATAGGATAAAATAAGTTAAAGTTATGTTAAATATAGATATATATATTGACATATATATATAATAAATAACATAGATTTAAAATATAGGAAATACCATAAGATAAAGATATATAGATATTAGTATAAATAAGATTTAAATACAAAAGACAAATGGACTTAGACCATAAGAGAAAAAGGAAAGCCACAAAAAAAAAAATAAAAAGTAAATAAGGTCTCTGAAAGCAATAGTCAGAGGGACTAGAATAAAAAAAAAAAAAAAAAAAAAAAAAAAAAAACCTAACCTAACCTAACCTAACCTAACCTAACCTAACCTAACCTAACCTAACCTAACCTAACCTAACCTAACCTAACCTAACCTAACCTAACCTAACCTAACCTAACCTAACCTAACCTAACCTAACCTAACCTAACCTAACCTAACCTAACCTAACCTAACCTAACCTAACCTAACCTAACCTAACCTAACCTAACCTAACCTAACCTAACCTAACCTAACCTAACCTAACCTAACCTAACCTAACCTAACCTAACCTAACCTAACCTAACCTAACCTAACCTAACCTAACCTAACCTAACCTAACCTAACCTAACCTAACCTAACCTAACCTAACCTAACCTAACCTAACCTAACCTAACCTAACCTAACCTAACCTAACCTAACCTAACCTAACCTAACCTAACCTAACCTAACCTAACCTAACCTAACCTAACCTAACCTAACCTAACCTAACCTAACCTAACCTAACCTAACCTAACCTAACCTAACCTAACCTAACCTAACCTAACCTAACCTAACCTAACCTAACCTAACCTAACCTAACCTAACCTAACCTAACCTAACCTAACCTAACCTAACCTAACCTAACCTAACCTAACCTAACCTAACCTAACCTAACCTAACCTAACCTAACCTAACCTAACCTAACCTAACCTAACCTAACCTAACCTAACCTAACCTAACCTAACCTAACCTAACCTAACCTAACCTAACCTAACCTAACCTAACCTAACCTAACCTAACCTAACCTAACCTAACCTAACCTAACCTAACCTAACCTAACCTAACCTAACCTAACCTAACCTAACCTAACCTAACCTAACCTAACCTAACCTAACCTTTTTTTTTTTTTTTTTTTTTTAGCCAGGAGAAACGCTCATGCTTATCCGCCCTCCTCGGGGGAGGGGGGCGGATTATGTCGGACTCCGGCACAGAAGGTGCCGGCCTACCGACTAAAAACTCCTGGGTGTTCCTTCGGGCGCACCGTTTACGGCGTGGCCACGGGTACCATCTGGTATTCGTCCGCAGCCACGCCAGCGCGGTGCCCGCCGCCACGGCTAATAGCGGCGGCGGGCCCTCCTCTGGGCTGGAGCGGGGAGGAATACCCCCGGTCCAGCCACCTCAAGAAGGCGCGTGGGAACACCACGCGCGCCTTCTCGCGAGGCTTGCGTGAGGGTGGTGACCCCCCCGAGTCACCACCCAGCCTCGCTAGGTAGGGGGGAGAAGGTGGGCATACGCCCTTCTCCTGGTCCCTGTGCGTCTGCGGCGGAAGTGCTGAGAGGAGGGATCGTTCTCCCTCTCTCTCTCCGCCGCCTCCTTCTGCGTGAGCACGCACTCGCAGAAGGAGAGGACCGCTTTCCACGACCTCTCGTCGCCAACCATAGCCTTGACTACGGCCGGCAAGGAGAGATCGTCCCCTACCGCTGCGACGAGGTCGCGGCGCTCCCCCGCCCAAGCTGGGCATTCCTCGAGGGTGTGCTGCGCCGTGTCCTCGTGGCAGCCACAATGGTGGCACTCGTCGGTCGCCTCCCTTCCGGCGATGCGGTGCAGGTACCTCCCGAAGCACCCATGGCCTGAGAGAACCTGCACCGCGCGGAAGGTCAGCGAGCCCCGCATGCGCTCCGTCCAGTCCCTTATTACCGGACGGAGCGCCTCGACAGTCCGGCGGCCGGCCTCAGGCGAGGCCAGCCTTACCCCCCAGATCCCCAGCACGGACTGCCGAGCCTGGAGTTTCCGCACTTCCACCTCCCTTGGAGTGGGATGATCGCCCCGGAGGAGGAGGTCCTTGCGCCACTTATATAGTGACGCCTGGGCCTCCGCCTCCAGGTCCCAGGGAGGTGTGCCCGCCAATGCGCACGCCGCCTCGAAGGAGATGGTGCGATATCCGCGTATGACGCTGACGGCCATCACCCTCTGAGGATGTCTCAGAAGGGTGACATTCCTACGGGCCGTCAGGGTCTCCGCCCAGATCGGGGCCCCGTACAGGGCCATCGATCGCACCACCCCCATGTAGAGGCGGCGGCTTGCCGACTCGGGCCCCCCGATGTTTGGCATCAGCCGCCTTAGGGCAGCCGATGCCGCGATCAATCGGGGGGCCAGGCGGGCGAAGTGCCCACGGAAACTCCAGCGCGGGTCGAGGACAAGTCCGAGATACCTCATCTCGGGCTTGACCTCGATTCGAGTGCCACCAACCTGGATGCTCGCGCCGGGAGGTGGCCCCTTCCGGGCGCCGTGAAAACACAGCGCCTCGGACTTATGAAGGGCCACCTCCAGGCCGAGCATCCTTATGCGCCTCACCACCTGTGCTACCGACACAGTGGCGAGGCGTGCCGCTTCTCGGTACGAGCTCCCCCGGGAGGTCACCAGCGTGTCGTCTGCATAGCAGGTGACCTCTGCTCCGGGAAGGAGCTCGCCCCGCAGCACCCAGTCGTAGCCGACGTTCCACAGGAGAGGGCCTAAAACCGACCCCTGCGGAACACCGCACGACGTTTCCCACCTTGCCAGCCTACCGTCCCGGACCGGATACTCAACGTATCTCTGCGAGAGGTAGGCCCCGACCATGAGGCGCAGGTATGGAGGCACGTTATGATAGAGGAGTGCCTCCATAATGCAGGCCCAGGGAAGGGTGTTAAAGGCGTTTGCAATGTCTAACGACACCGCCAACAACACCCCGCCCTGGGCGGCCGCCTCTTCCGAGAGGGCTTTGACCCGGCCGACCGCATCCACGGTCGACCTTCCCTCCCGGAATCCGAACTGATGTTCGGACAGATCGGGGCCTACGTCTCGGAGGTGCTTGACGAGGCGACAGCATATAATGCGCTCAAAGAGCTTGTCGACCTCGTCCAGTAGCACGATCGGACGGTAGGCTGAGGGGGATTCCGCGGGACGCCCGTCTTTCCTGATGAGGACGAGCCGGCCGATTTTCCAGATTCCTGGAAAACGGCCGGATCGAAGACAGGCGTCCAGTAGACCACGGAATCTCCCCCCGAGGGCCTCCAGTGCCAGAGCCAGGACGCGTCCCGGGACCCCGTCGGGTCCCGGAGCCGTGTTTTTGGATTTCATCCTCAACACGGCCGCGCCTAGCTCTCCCTCCGTTACCGGAGGGACCTCGACTTCCGCGCTCGCATCCGCGACGTCAGCTTGACGTCGCGGGGGCGCCATCGCTGGAGGGAGGTGTTCCGCCCTGTTCGGAAACAGCGACGAAACAACCTCCTCCAGCAGTCGAGGCTCAAGACTCTCCGTCAGGGGGGGCGACCAGGGGCGTAATTTGCCCCTGACCATCTTATACGGCCTCCCCCATGGATCACGGTTTAGAGTCTCGAGGAGCTCCGCTCTGGCACTCGCCTTCGCGTCGGCGATGGAGAGCTGTAGGGCCTTCTTAACCTCTCGATAGGCACCGTACAGCTGGGCTTCCATGTCAACGTCGCGGACCCGCCTACGGCGGGCCCTAGTGTACTGGCGTCTCACCGCTACACAACGGGACCGGATTTCTCCGATCCCCTGAGACCACCAGTACACTTGACGCTTCGGAGGTCGAGGTTTGGCCCGGGACATGCTGGCGTCGCAGATCTGCGACAGCGCGTCCCGGAACCACAAACTCTCGACCTCGACCTCCACAGGCCTGGAAGGTGTTACCCAGGCCTGGACAATGGAAGCAATCTCCACCGCTTCGCGATTTAGGCTGGACAAGGCCCATCGGGCCGAGGCTCGGCTGTCGGGACGACGGCGCGTGTCCGCGCGTTCTGTGGCTGTGGAGACGTCGAACCGGACATACAAATGGTCCGACAACGTCTCCACATCCTCCAGAACCCTCCACTCACGGACACGCCGTGCGATGGCGGGGGTCGTGAACGAAACGTCCACGATGGACCCCCCCTGCCAGCGCACGCAGGTGTTGGCCGACCCCTGGTTCAGAACCACGAGGCCGGCAGCCATCGCCCACTCCGCAAGAAGATCTCCCCGAGTATCCGTCGCGGGACAGCCCCAAGCCAATGACTTGGCGTTGAGGTCGCCCACGACGAGCGCCGGACACGGTAGGGTCTGCCCAATGAGGGCCCCTACCTGGTCCAGGAACGCTTCGAACTCGGCGAGACTCCTGTTGGGGGAGAAATACACCCCAATAAGGCATATCTCTCCCCAGCGGATCGCCACAAAGCCTCGGCCCCTCGACAAGGTGGGAGGGGGCATTATGCCCTCTGCCCCTCTTTTAGTTATGATGGCCACCGAGCCGTCCACGTCCGCTGCCCAGTTATCACTGGGGGGGACGTAGTAGGGCTCGGCGGCCACCGCGACGTCTATCGACCACTGCGCCATGGATTGCAGGAGGAGGTCCTGCGCCCCGGCGCAGTGGTTGATATTCGCCTGGAGGATCCTGTGAATGCCCATCACTTGGCCGCATTCACAGGATCCTTATCGGGAGCAACGGCGGCCGGGGTCCTTCCGGCCGCCTTGAGGCCTGCACGTTTTGGGGCTATCGCCCCCGTGCAGGCCCTGCTCCCCGCCCGGTGCTCGGCGGGCTTCCCCGCTGCCACACATAGTGAGCAGCGGGGAGCGGCCGAGCACTCCCTGGCCAGGTGGCCTGTTGCACCGCAGCGGAAGCACTCTCCGCTGCGGTCGATCGCCGAGGTGCACCCCTGCCTCACATGCCCAAGCATGAGGCAGCGGTAGCACCTCGTGGGCCGGGTCTCCATCAGTTTTACCTGGGCGGAGACCCAGCCGACCAACAGACGCCCCCCGGCCACCCTCTTGGCGGCTGCCACAGGGCACTGGACCCACGAGGTCCCTTGTGCGAAGGGTGTGCGGACGACTTGGCCAGCCTTGACCTCCTCGACCGCACACCCCCCCACCTTGGCCACCGCGGCGGCGACATCCTCGGGCGAGACCGAGTCATCCAGGCCCGAAACGCGCAGATCTGCGCATTTCGTGGGCCTGGTAACTCGGACGTCGGCCTCGCCGAGGACCTCCCTCAGCCTTGTGGCGAGGGAGTCTGCCTTTGCGCCGCTGGTGGCGCCCGGGACCTCAAGGATTTGGGCCCCCGTCCGCGCAGTGCGTGACCTTAAGCCGGTGATCCCGAGGCCGTCCAAATCGATTTTGGACCTGGCCTCGAGCATCACCGACTTGTAGGTGACGCCTCGGTCCTGAGCCCCCGGCTGGAGGGTCAGGACGACCGCTGCGGATCGGGGGGCCCTCAGCCCAGCCCCCTTCTTAGCTGGACCTCCCTTTGTCCCCTTTCCCCTCGGTGTTTTTGAGGGGGGGGCGGAAGGTCCGGCAGCCGCCAACGTCTTCTTATTAGCCCCGGAGCTTTGTGCCCGGGGCGCCTGCTTTTTATTCTTCTTGACCACTGTCACCCAGCTTTCGTCCATGGACGTTGGCGCGGGTGGCAGTGGTCGAGGAGGTGGTGGTTTGGAGGGTCCGGCTGGCCCTTTCTTTTGAGCCGGACCCTTCCCCTTCTTTTTCTTTCCCTTTTTCCCCGGCGGGATGGTTTGTGCCGGGGATTTCGGGACGGCCTTTGTAGCAGGCGGAGACTGGCGCCTGGTCGGTGGCGCGGCAGACACTGCGCCGGATGAGGACGGCCTGAATGGAGTTGCCGTCCTCTTAACGTCCGCCGCCAGCGGCGGCCTCTCCCGCCTCGCTGGGAGCAGTCTCTCCTCCAGGGCCTCGAGCCTCGCCCCCACCATGGTGCCTACTCGCTCCATGATGGTGCGCTCGAGGTCCTGGTCCCTCCCTGGAGGAGAGAACTGCCCCTGCACCTGCGTCTCCGTCCGAGACCGCTCAATGCTGGCCCGCAGCGCGCCCATCTCCGTTCGGAGTTCAGCCATTTCGGCCTTTAGGCGGCTGTTTTCGGCGGCCAGCCTTGCGGTCTCGTCGGAGACACTCCTCCTCTTCAATTCAGTCGTCGCCTCCTGGATGGAGGCGGCGGCAACCTTAAGGGCCTTCACGAAGGTACCCTTAAGGTTGCCCGACTTTGTAGCTATGTGAAGGATGGTGTCGATACTGCCCTGCACCTGTGTGGTCAGGTCCTCGGCAGTGCCGGCACCACCCCCCTCCTCTCCGCTACTTAGATTCGGAGATGAATCCGCAAGGCGCGCAACCCTCTTGCCACTCGCCTCGCGGACCATCCCCGCCACCTCTTCTTCGGCCTCCAATTGAAGCTCCTGGCGCCTGAGCTCCAGGAGTTCAGCCTTGGCCTTAGCCAGGCCCACGTATTGGCCCGTAGTAGGGGGCCGTCCTCTCTTCGCCTGTTTGGCGGGCCCTGCTGATTTGGGCCTCACCAGCGGTCTAGAGTCGGACGAGTCACTCTGCGACTCGTCTGACCGCGGCGATGTGGACGCCCGCGAGCGCTTGCGAGCCTGGTCCTGGGGCACCGAGAAAATCGGCGCCGCCCCTTCCTTCGGTTCGGGAGTGAGGAGATCCAACGGAAGGTCCCTTGACAGGACCCTCCGTGGAGAGAAGCACTCCTCTCTCCCGGCCGCTTCATCGATCAGCCTCGTCGCCGGTCTGACCAAAACTTGTTGCCGTTCTCGGCTCCGGGGTGGAGACCCCGGGGCCGGTGACGAAAACAGTAGCCCCGGCGACGACGCTGAACAATCGGAGTCCGACAGCACGACTGGCTGAACGCCCTGCTGTGCCGTCGGCTCGTGGGAGGGCTCAAGGAGGCTGTTCCCGCCTACCCTGCCCGGCTCCTCTACCTCCCTCTGCATTGCTGAACCCCTGGTGGGCGGGGTTCGTCTCACGTTGTGACTAACGTAAGTCCGTGTTGTATTTTGGGGGGGGGATTTGAAAATTCGCATACTGGATTTTTGTTCCCACGAGTTAGAGGGATCTAAAAAGTCCACCCAGGCGGTGCCCTCTGCACCTGGGTAACCCTTTTACGCCTGGGGGGTCGGGCGGTACCCCAGGGTGGCCGCTAGTGGGTGGAGTATGCCCTCCACCTTCCCTCGTCCTCCCACTTTCGAAAGAAAGTAGGACGACGAGGGCATTCGGCGCCGCGTTGCCCCAACGCCGAAACTTGGGCTGGTTTTTATAGTGGTTTTCCTTCCACGTGGGCCGGCCAATTAAGGCAAGCCCTCCGGCCAGCGAAACCCACGACATCTCCCACTGGAGCCACCAGCGGGGTCGTTGAAGTGAGTTCGCCGGTTACGGAACGCGAGCGGGTGGCGAAGCCCCTCCTCCGGCGGCGGCGCACATAGCGCCTGTCGGACATCCCACCGATTGGCGGGAGCCGACCCGCCCCTGTCCCACATAGGGACCTACCCCTGCCCCATCACGCTGTGCCCTCTGCAATCAGAGGGACACGCGGAGGGGCACCCCCCTTGTCAGACTATTCGCCATCGGCCAATAAGAACCCTTAAAGTGGGAAGTTATTGGCCGATGCCCAGGGTGCACCGGCCCAGCAGCTACCGTTCCCCCCAGACGTATCCAGGAGGACAAGTAACCACCGAGCACACGAGGAGGTTGTCTGACGTCGCACCCCAACCTAACCTAACCTAACCTTTTTTTTTTTTTTTTTTTTTTTTTTTCTAGGAGAAACGCTCATGCGTACTACCCTCCGCAGGGGGCGAAGGGTGAGTTATGTTGGACTCCGGTTAAATTAACCGACCTACCAACTAAAACTCCTAGGTGTCCGCTCCCACTGCTGTTGGCAGAGTCTGCGTGATTGCGCGTTAACACTTACTGCCGCTGACTCTGCCAGCAGTCTGTTCGCACGTTAAGGGCGATACTCATCCCTTTGTGGCCGGCGTACCGCGGACACGTGGTACGCCGGCCTTCATCTCGGAGGATCTCCTGTGGATGACGGTTTTCCCCCTGTAAACCGTCACCCAGAGACAACCAGTTTATGGAGGCAGGCGGTCATGGGCCAGTCGCCGGCGGCCCAGCCTTCTGCGACGTATCGGCTGAGAGAGAGGATCGTCCTCTCTCTCCCGTTCCGCTTCCTCCCTCCGCGCCATTATTTGGCCGCAAAAGATGGCCATTGCCTCGAATGACCTCTCGCTGCCAACCATTGATCTGACAATAGCCGGCAGGGAGAGATCCGCGCCCACCGTGGACACAAGCTGCGCCCGTTCTTCCGCCCCGTCCGGGCAAACCTCCAGCGCATGTTGCGCCGTGTCTTCGGCGCAACCGCACTGGTGGCATTCCACCGTGGGCTCTCTTCCCATCCTGAACAGGAACCTCCCGAAGCACCCGTGCCCCGTGAGGACCTGAACGAGATGGAAAGAGAGCACACCGTGACGCCTCTCCACCCAATCGGACAGAACCGGTCTGAGCGCCTCAATGGTCCGATGACCATACCCAGGCTCCTCTAGCTTATTAGCCCAAATCCGGAGGAGATGTGTGCGGGAAATCTCCCTCACCCGTTTAATCTCCTCCGGCATCAGGCTCGCGCCCCTGGCTTTGGCCTCCGCGTTGCGGCGGTACACCACCGCCAGCATTCTCGCGTCCAACTCCCAGGGCGGAGTTGCCGCCAACACACATGCAGCTTCGAACGATACGGTGCGGTAGGCCCTTGCAGCCCTTATCGCCATGACCCTCTGCGGTCTCCGCAGGAGGGTCTTGTTATGGGACGACAGAGCGTCGACCCATATGGGCGCCCCATACAACGCCATGGACCGTACCACACCGGTAAACAGTCGGCGGCAACTCAGCCCCGGACCACCCAGATTGGGTAGGAGCGAACTCAGAGCCCCGGCTGCACCTATCAATTTTGGGGCGAGCCGGCGGAAGTGTTCCCGGAAGCTCCATCGGCCGTCGAGTACCAGGCCTAGGTACCGCATTGAGGACTCAACGGCGATGGAAGTCCCCCCCACAACAATTTGCGCACCGGGAGGCGGCGACATTCGAGGCCCATGAAAGAGCAGGGCCTCGGTCTTGTTCAGGGCCACCTCGAGGCCCAACCGCCGAATTCGCCCGACCACTTGCGCCACCCCCGCTGTGGCTAGAACAGCCGCCTCCCTAAACGTTCTTCCGCGGGCCGTCAACAGAGTGTCGTCGGCATAACACGTTAGGTCGACTCCACTCAGGTTGGCGCCCCGCAGCACCCAATCATAGGCGATGTTCCACAGAAGTGGCCCAAGGACCGACCCCTGTGGAACACCGCAAGTCATAGGCCGGTTGTTCCACCCATTGTGTACCGGGTACCTTATTTCGCGTCCTGACAAGTAGGCCGCAACGCATCGTCTCAGGTATTTAGGAGCACGATGGTACTTTAGGGCCACCTTGATACAGCTCCAGGGGAGAGTATTAAAGGCGTTGGCGATGTCAAGAGACACCGCCAAGAGCACCTCCCCCCTGGAGGTCGCCTCATCAGAAAGGACCCTCACGCGGGAAATCGCGTCAATGGTGGACCTTTCGCGTCGGAAGCCAAATTGGACCTCGCTAAGGTTTGGCCCTGTCCCTTCTAGGTGCCTGGCGAGGCGAGCAGCTACTATTCGCTCAAATAGCTTGCTCACCTCGTCCAGCAAGACTATGGGCCGATATGCGGATGGAGAATCGGCTGGGCGTCCCTCTTTGTGGATCAGCACCAGCTTCCCCACTTTCCACGCCTGCGGGAAACACCCTTGTTGAAAGCAGGCCGAGAAGAGCCTTCTAACTCTTGGCGCGAAGGCCGCATCTTCGCCCTTGAGGGCCAACACCCAGACACGACCCGGAATACCGTCGAGTCCCGGGGCAGCATTCTTAGCCTGGAGACGCCGAACCGCATACTCCAGCTCGCCCTCCGAAACTTCCGGGACGGTATGGGTGATAACCTCCCCTCTCGGCACCGAATACGGCGGCACGTGTTCTGCCCTATTCGGAAATAGGGCAGATACAACTCGCTCCAGGAGCTGGGGCTCGAGGCTCTCCGTAAGCGGACGGGCCCAAGGGCGCAGTTTTCGCCTCACCAGGCGGTAGGGGCGCCCCCATGGGTCCCTGTCGAGAGTCTCGAGCATCTCCTCCCATGCCCGAGCTTTGGCATCGCCTATGGCGGCCTTTAGTTCCCTGGAGCATTCCCTGTAACGCGCATAGAGTTGGTCCTCTTCCGCCTCGTTACGGTGTCTCCTCCGACGACTCCTAGCATATTGGCGTCTCGCCCTTACGCACGCCGTTCTCAGCTGAGCGAGCTCGTCGGACCACCAGTATACTTGACGCCGGGGCGACTGAGGACCAACTCTAGGCATCGCCGCGTCACAGATGTTGGACACAGCTCGTTGCAGCCAGGACACCTCCGAGTCTATAACAATCGGACCCTCAGGCACTTCCGCCCATGTCTCTACTAGAGAGGCTTCTATAAGGAGGTCCCTATCCAGCCGCTTAAGGGACCAACGAGGACCGTTATTTTGCCGCGGCCTGTGCGGTACAAACTGCCCACCTGAGGGCGTGGAGACATCAAATCGGATATAACGGTGATCCGATAGTGTCTCCACGTCCCTCAGCACAGTCCAGCCACTGACGCGCCGTGCGAGGGCAGGGGTAGCAAACGTTAGATCTATTATGGAACCTCCCTGCCTACGCACGCACGTTTCCACCGCATCCCGGTTTAATATAGATAGGCCGCATGCAACCGCCCATTCTTCCACAACCTCCCCTCGAGCATCTGTCGCCGGAGATCCCCACGCCACAGACTTGGCGTTGAAATCTCCAGCAACTATCACCTGGGTTGGGTGACTTCGGCCAACCATACCCTCGACCTGCAGTAGAAACTGCTCAAAGTCGGGAAGAGGGCGATTAGGCGAAAAATACACCCCGATTATAGTGACGCCGCCCATGACGGCCGCCACGTAACCTTTTCCCCTTGATACTCGACTGAAGGGAGGGGAGCCGATCGCTGTGTTCGTGAATACGGCCACCGAGTCCTCTTTGTCCCCAACCCAGTTATCCCGCGCAGGGACAGAGTACGGTTCAGCCACAACAGCCACATGTATGGACCACTGCGCCATAGACTGGACCAAGAGATCTTGGGCCCTGGCGCAGTGGTTCAAATTCCCTTGAAGGATATGCATGGCCATTGATGAGTTAGTCGGTGGCCATGCTCTCCCCGGCTGCCTGCGAGCTCGCAGGAAGGACTAGCTGCGCGGGGGCTTTGGAGCCCGCTGGCTTACGGCCCTTTTTCCCCCGGAAGGCAGGGCATTGATTCCTGCCCATCCGGTGGTCTGCTTTCTTGCCGGCCGACGCACACACTACACAGTGCATTGGAGCTATGCACTGACTGGCTTTGTGGCCCGGTTGCCCGCATCGGTAACACAGTTCAGCGCGATCAACTTGTGAACTGCACTGCGCCCTGACGTGACCTGACTCCAAGCACTTATAGCATTGCGCCGGCGTGGGATCTAATATTTGCACGCGTGCGGAACTCCACCCGATCATAAGGCGACCGTTGCCCTCGGTCAATTTCTTGGCCGCCGAAGTTGGGCACCGCAACCAAACCGCGCCTAGACCGGTGTGGTTGGTGCGGAGTTCGCCACGTTTAATGGCGTCCACAGAGCACCCCCCAACACTGGCCACTTTGGCTGCGACCTCTTCCGCAGACACAGAGTCGTCGAGTTCAGAGATTCTGATCTCGACGCATTTCATAGGCCTGGTAACGCGGACGCTGTCTTCGGGCAGCATCTCCCTTAGTTTGGCTGCGAGATCGTCGGCCTTGTCACCGCTATTTGCTCCGGGCAGTTGGAGGATTCGCGCTCCAGTTGCGGCCTTCCTCATCTTAATTCCTTGGAGTATACCAAGGCCCTCCAATTGGACCTTACTCCTAGCTTCTGAGAGGACTTTGGCATAAGTGATGCCTTTCTCTTCCGCGCCCGGCTGCAGCGTTAACACCACAGCAGAAGATCGCGGGGCGTTAAGCTTTGGCTTGGCCTTCCTCTGGGAGCTTGGCTGCCTGCTCTCCCCCTCCTTCTTTTTGGTGCTCCGTTTAACCACTGTCGCCCAGTTCGTATTATCAGCCGCGGGAGCAGGAAGAGTTGCACGCAACGGAGCAGGAGCCGGTGTCACGGTGATCGGCTGTTGAAGAGCAGCCGCGTTCCCCTTCTTCCCTTTCTTTGCCCTACCCTTCTTTTTTGTGCCTTCAGAAGCCGGAGCGGCAGTCGAGGCAGGAGCCGGAGCGGGAGCCAGGGTACGGCGGGGTCTCGCTATTTGTGGGGAACTCTCCAGCGGAGGGAACTCGTCCACGACCTCCATGACAGGTGGGGGGATAGAGCTTTCCCTCTTTTTGTCGGCGGCCAATGGCGGTCGCAGGCGCTTCTCCGGGAGGAGGCGGTCCCTTATGCCCTCCAACTTTGCGTCCATCATGGACCCGGCCTGGATGGCGAAGGCACGTGCCAATTCCGCCATGTCCAAAGCCGGGCTTGAGTCTATCCGGGTGGAGGAGGCTGAGGAGAGCTTCAAAAGCTCCCTCTCCAGCCTTTCAATTTTTGCGGAGGCTTCCGCCTGCGCCTTTCTCAAATCCGTGACCTCAGCCTGCAGCCGCAGGTTCTCTGCTTGCAGAGCCCTGGCCTCCTCGCTCGCCGAGTGCTGCGTCATGTTTGACACCGCCTCCCGAATGGCAGCTGCGCTAACTTTAATAGCCTTCTGGCTCGTGCCTTTTAGGTGCGAGGACTTCTTCGCGACGGTCTCAATGACCGTGAGGCCCTCAACAACCTGCTGCAGCATACTAGCGGCAGTTTTCCCCTCCGTTTCGCTAGCGCTTAGGTCAGCTAGGCGGGCCAAGCGAGCCGACCGGCTTCTCTCGGTAAGGTCCGCAATCTCCTCCTCTGCCCGAAGCCTTAGGGCTCTTTCCCGTTCCGCGTTTAAGTCGGCCTTGGCCTTTGCCAGTCCAACATACTCTCCGGTGGTCGGGGGACGACCCCTACCCCGCTTGACTGACTTATTGGCGGCACCCTTCTGGTCCCGCTCCGAGTCCTCGCCCGAATTGGGTTCGTCCTCCGACCCCTTCCGCTTGCGGAAGTACTTCCTCCGGGCATCGATGGGTACGGTCTCGACCGAGGCCACACTCATAAATGAGTCGGAGGAGTCCACCTCCAACATATCCATCACCTTGGCAGCGTTTTCGCTCGCACTCTGTGAGGAGCGATCCTTGCTCCCATTCTTCCCGTGACCACTAGGGTCGATGAATTTAATTTGAAAAGTTTTTTTATTACAACTGGACATTGTTCCCACGAGTAGGGCCGATATATACGGTCAGCCCCCGGGTGACGCCCATTCCGGGGGTAAGGCTAGATACTGTAGAGGTCGCCAGGTATCTACAGGTTTTAACGAGTGTTCTCTCGGGTTTGAAGGGTTTTCCTTCCCGCGGGCCGGCCAATTAAGGCAAGCCCCCCGGTCAGCGAACACACGACGTCTCCCACTGGGGCCACCAGCGGGGTCGTTGAAGTGTGTTGCTGATTACGGGACGCGAGGGGGTGGCGAGAACCCCTCCTCCGACGGTGGCACATGACTGCGCCTGTCGAACATGCTGCTATCGCAGCCTGTCGACCCGTCCCTCACGCGCACAAGGGCGCGCTCGCCCCGCCTGGCAGGCCCATATCGGGCCCCGCCGGGGTGTGTCGCTCTTAGTCTGGCCTCTCGCCTCAGGCCTGTCCGGTATGGGAAGCCCTATCCGGCATAGCCCTGAGGGTCGTCGAGACACGCAAGCCCCTCCACCACGGCAAGGTGGCGACACGTCGGAGGGGAACCTAACCTAAAAAAATAATTGACGGGGAGAAATGCTTTTACGCATTCGACCCGCCGCTGTGGGGCAGCGGCGGGGATATGTGGGGCTCGCCGCTCCAATGACAGGAGCGGCCCTACCCACTAAAACTCCCCGGTGTTCCTCTCACCACCTGTTGCCGAGGGCGTGGGTGCACGACAGCATTCTTCCATAGCCCCGGCGTTGGTGGGTAGCCTTATGCAGACCCCTTCTGAGTGTTGGTCACTGTCATTCTATTATGAGTGGCGCGCGGGAACACGCGCTACGCCATCTCGAGCCTTGTATGTTGGAGCGACGGACTCCCCATGTCCGCCGCTCAGGCTCTGTTAGGGTGGAAGGTGGCGGACGTAGTCCCGCCTCCTCTGCCCCGTTCTACGGCGACGGACGGGGTGGGTCGCGTTCGCTTCCCGTTCCCTTTCCGCCGTTTCCTTCGCCTGTATCACGGCTTCGCAAAAGGCCGCGACAGCCGCCCAAGACCCCTCACTCCCGACCATAGCGTTGACTACCGTCGGGAGTGATAAATCTCCACCAATTACTGCACATAAAGTGCCACGCTCTCTGTCCCACGCCGGACACACTTCCAGCGTGTGCTGGGCCGTGTCCTCTGGACAACCATCGCAGTGATGGCATTCGGATGACAGCTCCCTCCCAGCTATTTGACACAGGTACTTCCCAAAACACCCATGTCCCGAGAGCACCTGCGTCAGCCGGAAAGTAAGGGTGCCATGCTTCCTTGCCACCCACTCTTCTAGAACCGGACGGATTGCACCGACGGTCCTGGCCCCAGCACTAGGTCGTGCCAGCCTCCTCCGCCATTCCTGCGTCAGGACGCGTATGAACTCGGCCCTTTGCGCGTCCACCTCACGCGGTGCGGGGCTCTGCCCCTGACTGTGCGCCTCCTCACGCCAATAGTACATTGACGCGAGGGCTCTCGCATCCAGCTCCCAGGGCAGAGTTCCTGCCATGGCGCATGCTGCCTCGTATGAGATAGTGCGGTAACCTCGGACAGCCCTGATTGCCATCGCCCTTTGCGGTCTCCGCAGTAGGGCGATATTCTGGCTGTTCAGGGCGTCTGCCCATACGGGAGCACCATACAGGGCCATGGATCTCACGACTCCTGTATAGAGGCGCCTACACGCTGTATCTGGCCCTCTCAGGTTTGGCAGGAGACTACTAAGGGCCCCCGCAGCACCCAACAGCTTCGGGGCCAAACGTTCGAAATGGGTCCTGAAAGTCCATCGGCTGTCGAGGACGAGTCCCAGGTACTTCATCGTCGACTCGACACCGATACGGACACCACTTACGATGATTTGGCCATTCCTCGGAGGCGCCCTGCGTGGCCCATGAAAGTACATGGCCTCGGACTTGTTAAGGGCAACCTCGAGCCCCAGCCGTCTTATCCTGCTCACAACGTGCGCAACGCCTGCCGTGGCAAGGAGAGATGCCTCCCGGTGCGTTTTACCGCGGGCTGTCAGCAAAGTGTCATCAGCGTAGCAAGTAACCTCCACTCCTCGGAGGTTACTCCCACGGAGCACCCAGTCATATCCGATGTTCCACAAGAGCGGCCCAAGAACCGACCCCTGTGGAACACCGCACGACATTGCTCGACTGCACGGACCATCCCGCCCCAGAAATGTTACTCCTCTATCCGACAGGTAGGACGCAATCAACCTCTGCAGGTACAAAGGCATTTGGTGATAAACCAGCGCTTCCCTTATGCAACTCCAGGGCAAGGTGTTGAACGCATTGGAGATGTCTAAAGACACCGCCAACACCACCTCGCCCCGGGACACAGCCTCCTCAGCGATGCCTTTCACCCGCAGGATAGCACCGACCGTGGACCTACCCGTACGGAAACCAAACTGGTTTTCGGACAAGTCTGGGCCATTCCTGCTCATATGCCTGACGAGACGGTTGGCAATGACACGCTCAAGGAGCTTGCCTGTCTCGTCAAGCAACACGATGGGACGGTATGCCGATGGTGACTCTACTGGGCGCCCCTCCTTCTTTAGGAGAACTAGACGTCCGGTTCTCCAGCGGAGTGGAAACCGGCCCTGCTCCAGGCACATGTTAAAGAGCCCTCTCAATCTCGGCTCCAAATGCTCTAAGGCCAGAACCAGAGCACGTCCGGGGATCCCGTCGGGTCCGGGGGCCACGTTTTTGGCACGAAGCCTTAACACGGCCGCACACAACTCCCCTTCGGTCACCATTGGGACTGTTCCGCTGTCTCCCTCTTCACCTTCTGGAGGTGCCATTCGCGGTGGGGCATGCTCCGGTCTGGTCGGAAATAGCGTGTTCACCACGCTTTCGAGCAGCCGAGGTTCCATGCCTTGCGTTAATGGAGGGGCCCACGGACGGAGTTTGCCCCTCACCATCCGGTATGGACGGCCCCAAGGGTCCCGGTCCAGGGTCTCCAGGAGCTCCTCTCGCGAACGGGTTTTCGCCTGCGAGATGGCTACCTTCAATGCCTTCTTGGCCTCCCTGTATTCCTGGTACAGCTGTGTCTCCCGAGCTTCATCACGGCGCCGCCTTCTGCGTTGCCTGGTGTATTGGCGTCTCGCCGACACACAGACCACCCGGAGCTCGGCGATCTCCTCAGACCACCAATACACCTGCCGTCTTGGAGCGAGAGGGCGAACACGAGGCATCGCCGCATCGCATATTTGCGACATAGCCCCAATAAACCAGTCCGCCTCCCTCTCAACATCATCGGACGCTGGCGACCCCGAGACCCACAACTGTACCAGGGCAGCCTCCTCCAGAACATCCCTATCGAGCTTTTTTAGCGCCCACCGCCGACCGCTCGCATTTGCAGAGGTCCTCCTTGGACTGTTAGCGGGGGCGGAGACGTCTAATCGGATATAACGGTGATCCGAAAGGGTCTCCACCCCCTCCAAAACCTCCCAGTTCTCAGTACGGCGCGCCACAGCAGGGCTAGCAAACGACACGTCCACTATTGAACCGCCCTGCTGTCGCACGCACGTGAGTACTGACCCGCGGTTAAGGACCGAGAGTCCCGTCGCCACCAGCCATTCCTCGAGCACCTCACCCCGCGCGTCCGTGACGGGGCAACCCCACAATCTGGACTTAGCGTTAAGGTCGCCCAGGACCAGAACAGGGTGAGGACGACTTTGCTCGATGACGGCACCAACTGCGACCAGGAAGCCCTCAAACTCAGAGAGGTTCCTATTAGGCGAGAAGTATACCGCGATTGCGACTACGTCTCCCACCAACGCCGCAACGTATCCTCTGCCCCTTACCGCCCTCTGGAGTGGCGGAGAGTCAGCAGACACCTGCGAGACCAGTGCAACCGAGCCCTCAAGATCCCCCACCCAATTGTCCCTGTCGGGAACAAGGTAAGGCTCCGCAATCGCGACCACCTGTATCAACCACTCTGCCATGCTCTGGAGCAAGAGGTCCTGAGCTCTGGCACAGTGATTGATGTTCACCTGCAAGCATCGCAGAGCCATTTATTGATCGGGCGATGGCGGATCCTCCATATCCATTACCTCGACAGAGGCCAGTGGACGGGTAGGCTGCGCAGAAGATTTAGCAGCAGCTTTCCCTTTCTTCGCTTTCTTAGAGGGGGCAGCACAAGACTTGCTGCCCACTCTGTGGTCTGCAGGCTTCTTGGCCGCGGAACAAACTGAGCAATGCGGCAATGCAGTGCACTGCGCAGACTTGTGCCCCTCCTGGCTGCACCGGTAACACTGCCCGCTGCGATCCACCTCTGATCTGCACTGCTCCCTGACGTGCCCGATCTCCAGGCACCGGAAGCAGCGCAGAGGTCTGGGCTGCAACAGCCTGACTTGGGCCGAAACCCAGCCAACCAGCAGTTTGCCGCCGTCCGTCACCTTCTTAGCTGTCGCCACTGGACAGCGAACCCAGATGCTACCCAGGCCGGACGGATCACTGCGAATCTCACCCGATCGCAGCGACCCTATCGGACACTCTCCTTTACGTGAGATGGCATCCAGCACCTCCTCCGCAGTGACGGAGTCATCCAGGCCAGAAACACGAATTTCCGCACACTTAACTGGCCTGGAGACTCGAACGTTCTCCGCACCAAGCAGCTCCTCGATTTTTTCAGCAAGGGCATCGGCTTTATCGCCACTTGTCGTTCCCGCAACTTCCAAAATACGGGCACCAGTGGCCGCCCGTCGGAACCGGACGGACGGGATCCCGAGGCTGGACAGGTCAATCTTTGACTTGGCCTCTTTTATTGCCGCCGCATAGGTCAGTCCTTTCTCCTCCGCTCCCGGCTGCAGCGTTAGTAGCACAGCGGATGAGCGTGGCGGACGCAGCTTAGGCGAAGCTTTCGTCTTCTTAGAGCCTGCTGACGGAGCAACTGGCTTATTAGGAGACGGCTTCTTACCTTTCTTCACCACCGTCGTCCAGGTCTGGTCCATGGACCTTGGCGCTGGTGGCAAGGGACGAGGCTTGCTGGGGGCAGCTTTACTCATTGCTGCTTCCACGGCGGCCTTCTTACTCCTTCGCTTTCGACCCCTCTTCCCGTTTGGAGGTTCCACGCTCGCGTTCGGGGAATGGCTCTGTGGTTTCTTGGTGGGAGCGCTGATGGAGGGCTCGGGCTCAACCCTGCCATCTGTCTTCCTCCTTGCATCCGCCGCCAACGGAGGGCGAAGTCGCTTCTCCGGCAGAAGCCGCTCCTCCATCGCCTCGAGCCTGGCGTTCATCATGGTTCCTACTTGAACCATGATAGAGCGCGTCAGGTCTTGTATGTCATTAGGGGGGGGATGCGCAGCCGGTGCACTGACTACTAGCTCAGCTGCCCTCTCCCTCCTATGGGCCTGTTGTAGGCCAGTCTTGATTTCATTGAGCTCCTTACGGAGCTCTGTCAATTCGGCTTGTAGCCGATTATTGTCCGCCTGAAGGCGAGCTGTCTCATCAGAGACGCTGCGGCCATTGAGCACGTTCACGGCTTCCGTGATTGATTCAGCAGCATCCATAAGAGCACGCTGAAAGGTCCCCTTCAGGTTACGTGACTTCCTGGCGACGCTGGTAATGATCTCCAGGCAGTCTGTCACCTTTTTGTTGACGTCCTGAGACGAACTTGTCTTATCCATGTTGGCTGACGTCCCGGCTGAGCCCCTCTTTCGAAGGACCAGCCTGGCCTTATCAGCCACCTCTTGTTCCGCTTTGAGGTATAATTCCTCCTTCATGGCTGCGTTAAGTGCCGCCTTGGCCTTTGCAAGCCCAACGTATTGCCCAGTGGTGGGCGGGCGACCTCTTCCCCTTTGACCTCGAACATGGGAAGGACTGATCCCCTCATCACCATCACTGGACGACGCCGAGCTAGACCCGCTCAGGCGCATTCTTTTTCTGTTGGTCTTCCAGAGTCTGCCTTTGGACTTGGAAGATCCCGCCGATGCTACGGTAACAAGACTTGCGTCCGTGTCACCCGTCTCGTCCATTCGGACTTCTACAACCACCTCGCTAGAGCAATCGGAGTCAATATTCGTTTTGCCATGGTCGTTTGGGTTTGGGTTTGCTGGGTAAAGTACAGATTTGTCCCCCCCAGAATACGTGGGACTGCCTGCGCATGTAAGCGCAGGAGGGGATTCTCCCTTTCGGGTACCCCCCTGGGGTAATTTCTTTGGATCGGTACTCATACTCATCATTTTTTGTTGGTGTCGGGGCTGCCGACGCGCAGTTAGGGCTGAATGACCCGTCAGCACTCCTTCCCTAGCGCTGCGATGCCGCTAGGGGGAACGGGGTAATTTTTTCTCGAGGTTTTCTTCCTCTTAAAACCACAAGGACCCGGAGACTGCCACGAGACATGACCGCAGCAGTCCCGGGCTCAAGCCACAAAACACCGGCCCAGGGACAGAGCGCCCCGAGCCCGAATGTCTCATCCGCAGTGCCCTCTGCAGAGCAGGGGGACACGCGGAGAAACCCCTCTTGTCCGGCCATATCGGCCGGGGGTGTGTCGCTCTTAGTCTGGTCTCTCGCCTCAGGCCTGTCCGGTATGGGAAGCCCTATCCGGCATAGCCCTGAGGGTCATTGAGACACGCAAGCCCATCCACCACGGCAAGGTGGCGACACGTCGGAGGGAGGGGAACCTTTTTTTTTTTTTTTTTTTTTTTTTACCAGGAGAAACGCTCATGCTTATCCGTCCTCCTCGGGGGAGGAGGGCGGATTATGTCGGACTCCGGCACAGAAGGTGCCGGCATACCGACTAAAAACTCCTGGGTGTTCCCTCGCGCGCGCCGTTGACGGCGTGGCCGCGGGTACCATCTGGTATTCGTCCGCAGCCACGCCAGCGCGGTGCCCGCCGCCAGGACAAACGGCGGCAGGCCCACCTCTGGGCTGGAGCAGGGAGGAATCGCCTGGTCCAGCCACCTCTAGAAGGCGCGCGGAAAACACCGCGCGCGCCTTCTCGCGGGGCCTATGTGTGGGCGGTGATCCCCCCGGATCGCCGCCCACGGCCCCGCAGGGTAGGGGGGGCAGAGGATCGCCTATCATTAAAGATAAGCTCTCCTCCGCGCCCCCCGTGCGGCTGCATCTCCCCTCGCTCCGCGAGGTCTGTGCGTGACCCTCGCAGAGAGAGAGGACCGCTTTCCACGGCCTCTCCTTGGCGTCCGCAGCTCAAACCTGGCTGCGGGCGGCAAGGAGTGGCCGTCCCGCACGGCTACGACCTCCCCATAGCTGAGAGGCGGTCCCCCACCACACCACATGGTAGTTTATTGGTTACCACCATGCGGTGTGGGAGGGGACGACCTCCCAACAGAGAGGCCGTCCCCCACCATAGCGGCCTACACCAGCGGGAGGCCCAGAGGGGCGGCGTCGACGGCCACCGCCCCTCCGCCCGCCCGCCGTCTCCCCCCCTGCGAGCAGAGGGAGAGGGCCGCTTCCCGCGACCTCTCGTCGACGGCCGCAGCCTTAGCTGCAGTCGTCAAGGAGAGGTCGCCCAAGTGCTGCAGACGATTTCACGGCGTCCCCTGCCCATATGGATATATGGGCATTCCTCAGGGAGCGCCGCTTCCTCGCCGCAGCCCGCTGTGGTGGAATTCGCCCTCCACCTTCCCCCACCGCTCCACTCCCGAAAACGAATTTTCGGGAGTGGAACGACGAGGGCATCTCGGCGCCGAGGCGGGCCTCGGAGCCGAGACTTGGGCTGGTTTTTTATAGAGGTTTTCCTTCCTCGCGGTCCGGGCGGTTAGGCCAAGACCCTCGGTCCCGGACTGCAGCTGAAAGCCGCGGTCCCGGATTACGAGCCCGGCGGTGGCAAGGGGTAGGAGGTTCCCCCTAACCTCCTCCCCAGGCCTGCTCGGCGGCAGTGCGAGTGCACACCGAGCCCACCCTTACTCCCCCGCTAGGAGGGGAGCGTCTCCTGCTCCATCCGCAGTGCCCTCTGCTAAACCAGAGGACACGCGGAGGAGCCCCCCGGTGTCAGACTATTCGCCATCGGCCAACAAGAACCCTTAAAAGGGAAGTTGTTGACCGATGCCCAGGGTGCACCGGCCCAACGACTACCGTTCCCCCCAGACGTATCCAGGGGGACAAGTAGCCATCAGGCACTCGAGGAGGTTGTCTGACATCGCACCCCTAGGGAGGGGAACCTAACCTAACCTAACCTAACCTAACCTAACCTAACCTAACCTAACCTAACCTAACCTAACCTAACCTAACCTAACCTAACCTAACCTTTTTTTTTTTTTTTTTTTTTTTTTTTTTTTTTTTTTTTTTTTTTTTTTGACGGTGGGAAAACGCATTTACGCGTTCGACCTGCCGCAGGCGGGGGCCCGCAGCAGGGATATGTGGGACTCCCCGCCCCCATGACCAACGGATGGTAGGAGGCGGAATACCCACTAAAAACCCACCGGTGTTCCCTCGCGCACACCTATGCGGCGTGGCCACGGGTACCATCTGGTATTCGTCCGCAGCCACGCCAGCGCGATGCCCGCCGCCAGAACAGGCGGCGGCGGGCCCTCCTCTGGGCTGGAGCAGGGAGGAATCGCCTGGTCCAGCCACCTCTAGAAGGCGCGTGGGAACACCACGCGCGCCTTCTCGCGGGGCCTATGTGTGGGCGGTGATCCCCCCGGATCACCACCCAGGCCCCGCCTGGTAGGGGGAGGAGATATACATATCTCCTCCGGGTCCCAGCACTGCTGCGGCGGAGAGGAGGGATCTCACTCTCTGCCGCCTCCCCCTGCGAGATCGCGATCTCGCAGGGGGAGAGAACCACTTCCTACGACCTCTCGTCACCGGCCACAGCTTGAGCTGTGGCCGGGAGGAGAGGTCGTCCCCCTACCGCTGCGACGCGGGGTCATGGCGCTCCCCTGCCCAAACTGGGCATCCCTCAGGGGTGTGTAGCGCCATGTCCTCGCGGCAGCCCCAGGACCCCCAGGATCACCCCGGGTCCCTGATTGGAGCCTCGGTGGCCGGGCTCCGCGCGGCCACCCTTGGTGCTGCACGTTTGGGGCCTTTCGCCCCCGTGCACACCTTACTCCCGGCTCTGTGGTCCGCGGGCTTCCCGGCTGCCACACATAGTGAGCAGCGGGGGGCGGACGTGCACTCTCTGGCCATGTGGCCCGTTTGACCGCAGCGGAAACATTCCCCGCTGCGGTCAATCGCCGACGTGCATTCGTGCCTTATATGGCCACCCATATGGCACCGATAACACCGCGTTGGCTGGGTCTCCAGCAGCTTGACCTGCGCGGAGACCCAGCCCACCAGCAATCGCCCCGCGGCCACCTTTTTGGCGGCCGCCACCGGGCACCTGACCCAGCAGGTCCCTTGGGCGAAGAGTGTGCGGACGATTTGGCCAGCTTTGACCGCCTCGACCGCACACGCCCCCGCCTTCGCCACCGCAGCGGCGACCTCCTCCGACGAGGCCGATTCGTCCAGGCCCGAAATGCGTAATTCTACGCACTTCATGGGCCTGGTCACTCGCACATCGGCCTCGTCCAGGACCTCCCTCATCCTCGCGGCGAGGGAGTCCAATTTGGCGCCGCTAGTGGCGCCCGGGAGCTCCAAAATCGTAGCCCCCGTCCTCGCGGTACGCGACCTCAACCCGGTGCTGATGCCGAGGCTGCCCAGCTCAATGCTGGACTGAGCCTTGAGCATCAGCGCCTTATAGGTCACCCCCCTGTCCTGAGCCCCCGGCTGGAGGGTCAGGACAATTGCCGCCGACCGCGGGGGCCTCAATCCGGCCCCTTGTTTTTTGCGAGGACCTCCCTTCCTCTTCTTCTTCCCCCTCGGTGTTTTTGAGGGGGGGGCGGGAGGTCTCGCATCCGCCTTGTTAGCCCCGGAGCTTTGTGCTCGGGGCTTTTTCTTTTTGGCCACCGCCACCCAGCTCTCGTCCATAGACGCGGGCGCGGGTGGCAGCGGCCTAGGCTCTTTTGGAGCCTGCTTGGAGGGTCCGGCAGACCCTTTCTTCGCCGGACCCTTCCCTCTCTTTTTCTTGCCCTTTTGTCCCGGCACGATGGTTTGTGCCGGGGAGGGGGACACAACTCCTGCAAAGGGCGACGCCGGTGGTGGTGAGCGCCTGCTTGAAGCAGCGGCGGTGCTCACGCCGGGCGGAGACGGCCTGGGTGGACTCCTCAAGTCCGCCGCTAGCGGCGGCCTCTCCCTCCTCGCGGGGAGCAACCTCTCCTCCAGGGCCTCGAGCCTCGCCCCCATCATGGTGCCAACGCGCTCCATGATGGTGCGCTCGAGGTCCTGCTCCTTCCCTGGAGGAGAGAACCGTTCCCGCACCTGTGTCTCCCTAAGAGACCTCTCGACGTCAAGGTTGGCCCGCAGCTCAGCAACCTCCTTACGGAGCTCAGCTAGCTCAGCCTGCAGGCGAGCGTTAACCGCGGCCAACCTGACTGTCTCGTCCGAAGCGGACTTTAACCGCATCTCCTCGGTCGCCTCCCGTATCGAGGCGGCGGCAACCTTAAGAGCCTTTACAAAGGTACCCTTAAGGTTGCCCGACTTGTTTGCAATGTGGAGGATGGTGTCGACACTGCTCTGCACCTGTTTGTTCAGGGCCTCAGTACCGGCACCACCCCCCTCCTCTCCGCTGCTCAAATTCGGAGATGGGTCCGCAAGGCGCGCAAACCTCTTGCCACTCGCCTCGCGGACCATCCCCGCCACCTCCTCTTCGGCCTCTAGCTGAAGCTCCTGGCGCCTGAGCTCCAGGAGTTCAGCTTTGGCCCTCGCCAGGCCCACATACTGCCCGGTTGTAGGCGGGCGCCCTCTCTTGCCCCGCTTGGCGGGCCCATATAACCTGGGCCTCACCGGGGGTCTTGAGTCGGTGGAGTCGCCACTTGACGACCCCTCCGACTGTGATGCGGACGCCCGCAACCTCTTGCGGGCCTGGTCCGTCGACTCCGGGTAATCCGGCACCGCTTTACCCTTAGGATCGGGGGTGAGGAGTGCCTCCTCCGGCAGGTCCCTAGGTAGGACCCTGCGCGGAGAGAAGAACTCCTCACTCCCTGCAGCACCGCTCCTGTCCACGTCCATGACTCTTGGTCTAGTCGCCGGCTTCACCAGGAGCTGTTGTCGGCCTCGGCTCCGGGGTGGAATCCCCGGGGCCGGAGAAGACAGCAACAAGGCCGGCGATGACACCGCTTCATCGGAGTCCGACAGCACGACTGGCTGGACGCCCTGCGGTGCTGTCGGCTCGTGGGAGGGCCCGAGGAGGTCTGAAATCCCTCCAACCGCACCCGACTCCTCGACCTCCCTCTGCTTATTAACAAACACCCGCGTTGGCGGGGTTCGGCCTTTAAAACTGTAGGTCTTATCGACTGGTGATTTATTTTTGGGGGGGGTTCTCAACATCTTTATTCTGTTCCCACGAGTAAGAGGGATATACGTGGTCCACCCAGGCGGTGCCCTCTGCACCTGGGTAACCCTATTACGCCTGGGGGGTCGGGCGGTACCCCAGGGTGGCCGCTCATGATGGAGTATGCCCTCCACCTTCCCTCGTCCTCCCACTTTCGAAAGAAAGTAGGACGACGAGGGCATTCGGCGCCGCGATGCCCCAGCGCCGAAACTTGGGCTGGTTTTATAGGGTTTTCCTTCCCGCGGGCCGGCCAATTAAGGCAAGCCCTCCGGCCAGCGAAGCACACGACATCTCCCACTGGAGCCACCAGCGGGGTCGTTGAGGTGTGCTCGCCGGTTACGGAACGCGAGTGGGTGGCGAAACCCCTCCTCCGACGGCGGCGCACATAGCGCCTGCCGGACATCCCACCACACTGGCGGGAGCCGGCCCGCCCCTGTCCCACATAGGGACCCACCCCCTGCCCCATCCCGCTGTGCCCTCTGAAATCAGAGGGACACTGGGAGGGGCACCCCCCTTGTCAGACTATTCGCCATCGGCCAATAAGAACCCTTAAAGTGGGAAGTTATTGGCCGATGCCCAGGGTGCACCGGCCCAGCAGCTACCGTTCCCCCCAGACGTATCCAGGAGGACAAGTAACCACCGAGCACACGAGGAGGTTGTCTGACGTCGCACCCCAACCTAACCTAACCTAACCTAACCTAACCTAACCTAACCTAACCTAACCTAACCTAACCTAACCTAACCTAACCTAACCTAACCTAACCTAACCTAACCTTTTTTTTTTTTTTTTTTTTTTTACCAGGAGAAACGCTCATGCTTATCCGCCCTCCTCGGGGGAGGAGGGCGGATTATGTCGGACTCCAGCACAGAAGGTGCCGGCCTACCGACTAAAAACTCCTGGGTGTTCCCTCGCGCGCGCCGTTGACGGCGTGGCCGCGGGTACCATCTCGGTATTCGTCCGCAGCCACGCCGGCGCGGTGCCCGCCGCCGAACAACAGCGGCGGCAGGCCCACCTCTGGGCTGGAGCAGGGAGGAATCGCCTGGTCCAGCCTCCTCTAGAAGGCGCGCGGAAAGCCTTAGCTGCAGTCGTAGAGGAGAGGTCGCCCACGTGCTGCAGACGATTCCGCGGCGTCCCCTGCCCATATGGACATATGGGCATTCCTCAGGGAGCGCCGCTTCCTCGCCGCAGCCCGCTGTGGTGGACTTCGCCCTCCACCATCCCCCGTCGTTCCACTCCCGAAAACGAATTTTCGGGAGTGGGACGACGAGGGCATCTCGGCGCCGAGGCGGGCCTCGGAGCCGAGACTTGGGCTGGTTTTTTATAGAGGTTTTCCTTCCTCGCGGTCCGGGCGGTTAGGCCAAGACCCTCGGTCCCGGGCTGCAGCTGAGAGCCGCGGTCCCGGATTACGAGCCCGGCGGTGGCAAGGGGTAGGAGGTTCCCCCTAACCTCCTCCCCAGGCCTGCTCGGCGGCAGTGCGAGTGCACACCGAGCCCACCCTTACTCCCCCGCTAGGAGGGGAGCGTCTCCTGCTCCATCCGCAGTGCCCTCTGCTAAACCAGAGGACACGCGGAGGAGCCCCCCGGTGTCAGACTATTCGCCATCGGCCAACAAGAACCCTTAAAAGGGAAGTTGTTGACCGATGCCCAGGGTGCACCGGCCCAACGACTACCGTTCCCCCCAGACGTATCCAGGGGGACAAGTAGCCATCAGGCACACGAGGAGGTTGTCTGACATCGCACCCCAACCTAACCTAACCTAACCTAACCTAACCTAACCTAACCTAACCTAACCTAACCTAACCTAACCTAACCTAACCTAACCTAACCTAACCTAACCTAACCTAACCTAACCTAACCTAACCTAACCTAACCTAACCTAACCTAACCTAACCTAACCTAACCTAACCTAACCTAACCTAACCTAACCTAACCTAACCTAACCTAACCTAACCTAACCTAACCTAACCTAACCTAACCTAACCTAACCTAACCTAACCTAACCTAACCTAACCTAACCTAACCTAACCTAACCTAACCTAACCTAACCTAACCTAACCTAACCTAACCTAACCTAACCTAACCTAACCTAACCTAACCTAACCTAACCTAACCTAACCTAACCTAACCTAACCTAACCTAACCTAACCTAACCTAACCTAACCTAACCTAACCTAACCTAACCTAACCAAATTTATGAAAAGATGCTAGTGGCCCGCCTCAAACACCATCTGTTGCCAAAGATGAGCACGAGCCAGTACGGATTCATGCCACAGCGAAGCACCGAAGACTCCCTCTATAATCTCATGAAGCACATCAATCACAAGCTGGACAAAAAGAGAATTGTAGCACTTGTCTCGTTGGATATAGAGGGAGCCTTCGATAGCGCTTGGTGGCCAGCCATAAGAGTCCGACTGGCGGACGAGAAATGCCCAGTCAACTTGAGGCGGGTCCTGGATAGCTATCTCCAAGAACGAAAGGTCTCAGTCAGATACGCCGGAGAGCAGTTCGATAAGGAGACGAGCAAAGGGTGTGTCCAAGGTTCCATTGGGGGGCCAATACTCTGGAACCTCCTGCTGGACCCCCTTCTAAAATCTGTGAAAAACAGAGGAACATATGCCCAAGCGTTCGCAGATGATGTGGTCTTCGTGTTTGACGGTGAAACAGCGGGTGAAATAGAAAGACACGCCAATGCTGAGCTCGCTCATGCTTTGGAGTGGGGTGTCAAGAACAAATTGAAATTTGCTCCACACAAAACCAGTGTAATGGTTTTGACAAGAAAACTAAAATATGACACACCACGCCTCAGCATGGGCGGGGTCAGCATAGGCCTGTCCAACGAAATTAAACTGTTGGGCGTCATAATCGATCACAAGCTCACGTTTAACTCTCATGTTTCCTACGCTTGCAGAAAGGCCATCGGAATCTACAAGCAACTGTGCAGAGCGGCCAAGGTTAGCTGGGGTCTAAACCCAGACGTAATCCGCACCATATACACAGCTGCCATGGAGCCACTCATTTTATACGCCGCCAGTGCTTGGGCGCCGGCAGCTAGGAAACTGGGAGTTATCAAACAACTGGGAGTAGTGCAACGCGGGATAGCTCAAAAGATGTGCAAGGCATACCGCACGGTCTCCCTGAGTTCGGCGCTGGTGCTGGCCGGGATACTCCCTCTCGACCTCCGAGTTCGAGAGGCGGCTTCACTATATGAAGCCAAGAAGGGGGTACCTTGGCCAGCGCTAGCGGGGAGAGAGATCGAGCGGATGTCAAGTGCTTTAGATGCTCCACACCCTGCAGAGAGCACCGTCCTAGAGTTCAAGGAGTTGAAGAACCAAGAGCAGCTTGATGAAAACAGTAGCTTCGACGTAAAAATATACACCGACGGGAGCAAAATCGGAGGTAAGGTTGGTGCAGCATTATCCATATGGAACAGCACCACCGAAGCCAGAGCGATCAAACTTGCCCTGCCAAATTACAGTACGGTGTATCAAGCGGAACTCCTGGCTATAAATAGAGCAACTGAGGAAGCACTGAAAAGCAAGGCGCGGACTTTTGGAATCTTCAGCGACTCCATGGCCGCACTTCAAACGGTAGTGAATCCCAGCTCCTTCCACCCCCTCGCAGTACAAAGTAGAGATAATGTAAAATCGGCATCTCACCAAAACAAGCATGTAAGCCTATTTTGGATAAAAGCCCATGCAGGGCTAGAGGGGAACGAAAGAGCTGACCACCTGGCGAAAGAGGCCGCTGAACGTTCCAAGAGAAAGCCAGACTATGACCTGTGCCCGGTATCGTTCGTCAGGCGAAGCATACGCATGGCTACGCTTGACGAATGGAACCAAAGGTACCAAGCAGGCGAAACCGCGTCGATAACAAAGCTGTTCTTCCCTGACGTCCAAACAGCATATCGCGTGACACGGAAGATTAGCTTCGAAAATTTCACAGCACAACTGATGACGGGGCATGGTGGATTCTCCGAATACTTGAATCGCTTCAAGTGCAAGGAGAATCCATCATGCATCTGTGACCCTGAAATAAACGAAACCATACCACATCTCTTGACTCAGTGCCCACAATTCTCACTCCAGCGATATAACATAGAGTGCATAACAAATATTAAACTAGATTTAGAAAATATAAAAGAAATAATGCAAAGTAAATATAGGAACATATTTTTAGAGTATTGTATAAATATAGTCAAAGTAGTCAATAAGAGAAACAAAACAGCTTAAGAAAATATGCTATCTCAATATAATGTTGTATATTTAAGACTAGCATAGAAATAAAAAGTTATAAGAAACAAAATGTAATAGATATAAGTACAATAAGTAAAATAAGTAATATGTAATAATAAAGAAAGATATTGTTATATTTTTGAAATAAAGTTGTCCCACCATACCCCGAAGAGCAAAACTGAAATAAGAATAAAGTAGAATAGTATAGAATAAGGCAAATAGATGGGAATCCCACCCTGTAAAGAAAGAAAGGGATGTATAAAAGAAAGAAACAGTATGTGGAATGAAAGTGCGAGAGGAATACAAGATAGAACTGGAATGAAAGAGAAAGATTAGCATAGACTCCGATCATGTTGGAGGAATTAGTATAAAAAAAAAAAAAAAAAAAAAAAAAAAAAAAAAAAAAAAAACCTAACCTAACCTAACCTAACCTAACCTAACCTAACCTAACCTAACCTAACCTAACCTAACCTAACCTAACCTAACCTAACCTAACCTAACCTAACCTAACCTAACCTAACCTAACCTAACCTAACCTAACCTAACCTAACCTAACCTAACCTAACCTAACCTAACCTAACCTAACCTAACCTAACCTAACCTAACCTAACCTAACCTAACCTAACCTAACCTAACCTAACCTAACCTAACCTAACCTAACCTAACCTAACCTAACCTAACCAAATTTATGAAAAGATGCTAGTGGCCCGCCTCAAACACCATCTGTTGCCAAAGATGAGCACGAGCCAGTACGGATTCATGCCACAGCGAAGCACCGAAGACTCCCTCTATAATCTCATGAAGCACATCAATCACAAGCTGGACAAAAAGAGAATTGTAGCACTTGTCTCGTTGGATATAGAGGGAGCCTTCGATAGCGCTTGGTGGCCAGCCATAAGAGTCCGACTGGCGGACGAGAAATGCCCAGTCAACTTGAGGCGGGTCCTGGATAGCTATCTCCAAGAACGAAAGGTCTCAGTCAGATACGCCGGAGAGCAGTTCGATAAGGAGACGAGCAAAGGGTGTGTCCAAGGTTCCATTGGGGGGCCAATACTCTGGAACCTACAGAGGAGCGACCTGGCCACGGCTGAACTAGTACGGGAAGCAATAAAAAGACGAACAGCGTTCGCAATGGTTCAAGAACCATACATTGGAGGTACGGGAAGGATGAAGAGCTACGCCGGTGTTAGGATAGTCCAGAGTGGGAAGGCAGACACCATCAACAAATCAGCTGTTATTGTTCTTGACGAAGATATTGACATTACCCTATATCCAAACCTTACTACTGAAAATATAGCAGTTGTCAAGCTAAGAACAAAGGCATGGGAGCTGGGGGTGGTGTCTGTCTACCTGGAAGGCGATAAACCCATTGAACCGTACCTCCAATGGATGGAGAAGGTCACAAACGAAATGGGAGTGACGAATGTGCTGCTGGGGGGTGATGTAAATGCTAAGAATATATGGTGGGGTAGTGATAGGGTGGACTATCGAGGAGAGGCGCTGATGGGAATGCTGGAAGAGAAGAACCTACACATACTCAATCGGGGGTCTGAGCCCACCTTCGACACAATAAGAGGTGGCCGACATCTCACTAGCTGTGTTGACCTTACGGTATGTACTGAAAACCTACTAGGACGGGTAACAGGCTGGAGATTAGACGGCGATTTGACGACCTCGGACCACAAGGCAGTTCTGTTCGAAGTAAATTTAGAAAAATCAAAGGGGATAGATATAAAAAGAACTACAAGAATTTATAATACGAAAAAAGCAAATTGGGACCATTTTCGTGAGAAACTGGCCCAAACTTGCATCGAACAAGACATAAACAAAACAGAAATAGCAAAAATAGATAATAAAAAGGATCTAGAACAAATGATTATAAAATATACTGAAATAATAAAGACCACATGTAACAATACTATACCAAAAATAGGGAACAGAAAACGAACAGAACTGCCTTGGTGGACTGAGGAACTCAACAAACTTAAGAAGGAGATGGTTACGCGAAGACGGAGGATACGGTGTGCGGCACCAATCCGTAAGGAATGGGTTGTAGACCAGTACCTCCAAGCAAAACAAGCATACCAACTGGCAGCGAGGGGGGCTCAGACCACCAGCTGGAAGGAGTTCTGCCAGAAGCAAGACAGGGAGAGCGTCTGGGATGGCATCTACAGAGTGATGACCCGCACTAGCGCGAGAGAAGAGGACCTGCCAATGATCCAGAATGGTCAAATAATGAGTAGTATGGAGTCGGCCGAATTACTGGCCGACACCTTCTACCCAAAAGATGACCCGGGCCAGGATAACGTCGACCACGACAAAACTAGGAAAGAAGCAAATACCGTGAATGACGCGAAACATGATGAAACATGCGACCCGCCATTCACGATGGAAGAGCTCAGATGGTCGACGTCTAGTTTTAACCCGAGGAAGGCACCTGGGGGCGATGGCCTTACTGCAGACATCTGCAGGATAGCCGTCGCCTTAAATCCGGAAATTTTTCTCGCCCTGGCAAATAGATGCCTGGACCTCTCCCTATTTCCCACCATCTGGAAGGAGGCTATAGTTGCTGTACTCCGCAAGCAGGGGAAGGACGATTACTCGCACCCAAAATCGTACAGGCCGATTGGGCTGCTGCCTGTACTTGGCAAGATTTTTGAAAAGATGATGGTGAGGCGTATCAAGTGGCACACCCTGCCTGACATGAGTCGACGACAGTTTGGGTTCATGCCGCAGCGCAGTACCGAGGACTCCCTCTATACGATGATCCGACACATAAGACAGGAAATCTCTGAAAAGAAAATAGTACTGCTAGTATCACTCGATATAGAGGGAGCCTTCGACAGCGCATGGTGGCCAGCAATAAGGTGCAGACTGGCGGAGACGAAGTGCCCTGTCAATATAAGACGCCTGGTGGACAGTTATCTGTCCAACAGAAAGGTGCGGGTCCGCTACGCCGGTACAGAATGCGCCAGAGAAACCACGAAAGGATGCGTGCAGGGGTCAATAGGTGGTCCAAACTTTTGGAACCTGCTTCTGGACCCTCTGCTGAAAGAGCTTGAGAATTGTGGGGAGTACTCCCAAGCATTCGCAGACGATGTTGTTATGATTCTCTCGGGTCAAACAGCGCTTGAAATCCAGGGGAGGGCCAACGCCGCCCTAAGGCGTGCGCAGCAATGGGGAGTCAGAAACAAATTAAAATTTGCTCCGGCAAAAACCAAAGCAATGGTTATTACAAACAAGCTGAAGTATGACTCCCCAGTGTTGCGCATGGGCGGGGTGGCGATTGGCCTTTCCCAGGAGATCAAGATACTTGGCCTAACAATTGACAGCAAGCTGACTTTCAACACACACGTTACCAGTGTGTGTCGGAAGGCAGCAAACCTGTATAAACACTTGTCAAGAGCTGCTAAAATACAGTGGGGACTGGGACCCGAGATAATCAGAACAATATACGTGGCGGTGGTTGAACCCACCATTATGTACGCTGCGAGCGCATGGGCACCAGCAACAAGGAAACTAGGGGTTCAGAAGCAGTTCAGTGCGATCCAACGCGCTTTTGTACAAAAAATAATAAAAGCGTATAAGACCGTTTCCTTGAACTCGGCCTTGGTGCTGGCCGGAATCCTTCCCCTGGATATCAGAGTCCGAGAAGCGGCGGCACTATATGAGGAAAGGAAAGGGTACACGCAACTCGTAACTGGAGATCGAGAAGTAGACCGGCCAACAAAGTACACCGACATGCCGCACCCGGCCAATCAGGAGAGCTTGGATTTCATATGCTTGGTGGACGGTGCAGCAATGGATGAACATCAAACCAACGGGCAAAAAATCTTCACCGATGGTAGCAAAATAGAGGGAAAGGTTGGAGCAGCTCTGTCCATTTGGGAAAATGGAACAGAGATCAGTAACAAAAAACTCAAATTAGGGAATTGCTGCACCGTCTACCAGGCTGAAATGTTGGCACTCCACAGAGCCACAGAACACGCAGTACGAGGCTCGGCACTTGAAGTCAGCATTTACTGCGACTCAAGATCCGCACTTCAAACAGTCGCACGAGGCGACTCCCTCCACCCCCTGGCCAAGGAATCCAGAGCGAACATTAGGACTGCACAAAGAAAAGGCAAAACAATCCAACTGTTTTGGATTAAGGCACACGCAGGGGTGGACGGAAATGAAAGAGCGGATGAACTCGCGAAGAATGCGGCATTAAACATGAAGGTGAAACCACACTTCGATCGGAGCCCGATTTCATTCGTCAGGAGACAAATCCGCCTGGGGTCTCTTGACGAATGGAATCGACGCTACACGGAGGGACAAACGGCATCTACGACAAAAGTTTTCTTTCCCGACGCAGTTGCGGCATATCCGTTAGTTAGAAAAATGAAAATGGACCCGGTAACTATACAAATAATGACAGGACACGGCGGGTTCTCCGAGTATCTGAATCGGTTCAGATGCAAGGAGAGCCCGGCGTGTATCTGCGACAACGAAACACCCGAAAGTGCGCTGCATCTGGTTCTGGACTGCCCCACAAACGCATTGGACAAATATGATACAGAAATGGAAATTGATAGCGAAATTAAAATGGACACCATACATGAAATAATAAGCAACAAACACATAAGAGACAGATTTATCACATATTGTAACAAAGTAGCAAACAAAGCAATAAAAAGAAATAAGCAATAAAATTTTACTAGCGTATATATTGATATATATATATAAATAGTAAACTAGAATACTAGAGATGTAAAATAAATAAGAGTCTGGAAGGCAAGCAAAATAGATAAGGAAATGTAAATAAATAAGCATAAGAAACATAAATGTAAAAAGCTCATATAATAAATAAAAACGTTGTAGAAATGTATAAACAATGTACAATAGTATAAGGTAGAATTAAGTAATATAAATAAAATAAGGAAATTGTAACAAAAAGTAGCAAGTACTGAAAAAATGATTAAAATGTAATAGTTATAAGAAAATAAAGATCTAACCCTGTACAATTTACTACAAAATGGAAATAAAGATGAAATAACAGAATAGTAAATTAGCATAGGCAAGCATCCCACTTGCGGAAAGGTATGAAAGAAAAGAAGAATGAAAGAAGAAAAAGTATGCGGAAAGAAAGTGCGAGAGGCATAGCTGTGAGAACTGGCATGAAAGAGTACATTAGATTACAATAGGGATAGCACAAAAAAGACTCCAACACATATTGGAGGAGCAATAAAAAAAAAAAAAAAAAAAAAAAAAAAAAAAAAAAAAAAAAAAAAAAAAAAAAACCTAACCTAACCTAACCTAACCTAACCTAACCTAACCTAACCTAACCTAACCTAACCTAACCTAACCTAACCTAACCTAACCTAACCTAACCTAACCTAACCTAACCTAACCTAACCTAACCTAACCTAACCTAACCTAACCTAACCTAACCTAACCTAACCTAACCTAACCTAACCTAACCTAACCTAACCTAACCTAACCTAACCTAACCTAACCTAACCTAACCTAACCTAACCTAACCTAACCTAACCTAACCTAACCTAACCTAACCTAACCTAACCTAACCTAACCTAACCCAGTACGCACCTAACAACATTACATACAACATCTGCTCCGCGATTAAAAATTCTCTAAAATCGCATTTTTTGTGTTGCGCGTGTGAAAGTGACTCGTGGGTGTTAATAACAGTGCAACTCACCAGGATTCATGTGGGCAACGTCTCATCACATCTGGTTCGGGAGCTGCGATTGCTCAACTTTGGGACACAAAATAAGGTACGCGCCCTTGACTCTCGTAATTGCCGCTTTATAATAATAAAGACGCCGTAAAAATCTACCTGCCAACGCAAAAACCAGGACAATCGGACCATCCCCTGAGGAGATACAAGGCATCAAAGGCAAGGCTCACTTCCACGTGTGACCTACTTTTGGCATTGGAAAATTACAAGGTGTGACGTACCTCCAACACGACACGACCAAGCCCCGCTCCGAGACTCTGCTCGACCAGATTCGAGACTCCGCCCCACCAGCAACGCCTGACCTGCAGCAGCACCCGCAGCACCCTGAACATCATCAGGTGCCTTCGGAGGGAACTCCTCAACCTCTTGTCGTAGCCTAGTGGTGCTTGGGCTCCCCCTACTTGGGAGACCAAGACCCTCCTCCACAAACCCCTCAACCCCCACCCCCCTGCTACCCCTGCTAACCCCCCCCCCCTCGACCCCCCCCCCTCGACGCCTTACGAGACCCCCCCCCCCCCCCAACCCCCTTCGGACGTACCTCACCCCCCCTCCAGTTATCTCAGGAACGGGAAGAGATAGACCCCTACTGCTTGGGCTTTTTGGAATCGGGAGAAGAAAAGCAACACTTTGGCTCCAGCAGAATTCCCGATTTCTACCCACTCAAAAAATAAAAAAAAAAAAATAAAAAAAAATCACCAAGTAACTACCGCTACGCCCCGTGACCTCTCACACAATAAGCAGCACCGACAGCGTACTCGACTACGGGATAAATTAGTAATTATTAAGTTAGAATTAAGTGTAACTGTAATAATTTAGGAAAAAAAAAAAAAAAAAAAAAAGCATGTCTAGTGTATCTGGCAAGTCGACAAAGGACGCCGCGCGAGTGGGTAAAATGAGCGACAACATCACCATGTCGCAGCCCCCTCCACCAACAAGACCGCCGCGCGCGACCAGCTCATTACGAGAAAGGGTTCTTGCGAAGCAAGTTGCGGGTAAGGCCTCCAGTGAGCCAGAGAAGTGTGAAGACCCCACGTGCGCGCGGGAGGCTCTCGAAAAAGTTAGGTCCTGGCGCCAGGTGCAGATATCAACAACGCCAACAAGTGTCTCCGATGACGAGGCTTCGTTTGTCTCAGACGCCTCGAGCCTGGGGAGGCGGAGCCTCCTCATTACATCACAGAAACCAAAAGGCGTGGAAATGGACGCCGCTACAAAACAAGCTAACGTAAGCTACCTCAAGGCAAAGGACGCTTTGGAATCCGCTGGCAACATGAAGAAGGAGTGCAAGGCGATTGCACTGGAGTGTCTTCAGTCTCTCTACGAGATTGTTCTTGCGCTGTCGGACTCCAGATCCAGACACTTACACAATCTGGAGAAAGAGCGCGCCCGACATGCCCAAGAGCTTGTGCGAGTCGAGCGCGCCCATAATCAACAAATCAACCTCACAATCACAAGACTGACCGCCGAGATGGAACACGCCCGGAATGACATCGCTGGGACGCTGTCGGAAACAAAGGACATCCGGAGCTGGCTAGGACATGAAACGACACAGCCCTACAGAGAAATAGGTGAAATCCACAAATCAGCCAAAACCCTGGAAGGCCAAGTAAAGACTCTAGCCGCGGCTCAGAATGGATCGCAAGTCAGCATGGACCTTGAGCCGGTCCGGACTGGCCTCCAGTCGACTACCACAACACTAGCCGCTATGTCTGTCCAGCTTGACGAATTGAGACGTGGTATGGACAGGGCACAACAGGCCGCCAGCGAGGCCCGACAAGATAGCGCAAGGGTCCTGTCTAAATTTAACGACCATCAAGGCGGTCAGAGCGAGGTAAACCCCATATCAATGGAGGAGCTGGCTGAAATCAAATCAACGCTAAGCGAGCTTACTAAAAAAATCGACTCGTCTGCGATAACAGCGGCTCGCGCTCAGCCGCCTCCCCCCGCCCCCGTGGACCTGACGGAACAGCTGCTCCCAATAACGGAAAAATTGGAGGCTGTCTCATCAGAACTGCGAACAATTCGCAACACTAGGGATAAAACACCACCCCTCGTCACGAGCCTCGGAACCGAATTGGCGGCGGCTGGATTCGAGCAACCGGCAGCGCCAGGAACACTAAAGAACAAAATAAAAGACACCTACGCGGCGGTAACGAAGAAACCGGCACTGCCAAAGCCGAACCACACTTTGATTGTGTCCTCCACGGACCCCAAAAACACCGGGGATAAGGTGGTCGAGACAATCAGAGAGACGCTGGACATCAAGAACACCGGAGCCAGAGTCGACAGAGTCCGGAAGGCCAGGAACCAAAAAGTCGTCCTTAGCTGCAACTCAAAGGACGATATGAACTTCCTGCACAAAAGAATTCAATGCAATCAAAACCTGAAAGTAACAGTGCCCAAACAAATGAACCCTCTAATAAAAATCAACGACGTGCTCTCTTTTCACACTAACGCAGAAATTGTGGAGCAGCTAATAGCGCAAAACAAGCAAGTTCTGCAAGGTGACGACATAAAAGAGAGCACATTAAAAGTAAGATACAGAAAGAGAGCGAGAAACCCACTGGAATGTCATCCCATTATCGAGCTCTCCCCAGAGCTGCACAAACGCACACTAGAGGCGGGAGTGCTATATATCGGCCTCCAGAAGCGAAGGGTCGAGGATCAATCCCCACTAATACAGTGCGCCACTTGCTTAGGCTTTGGTCACACCAAGGCCTTATGCAAGGAAAAAGAACCGCTGTGCAGCTACTGTGGAGCAACACATACTTGGGAAAAGTGCTCCGTAAGGAGAGAGGGGGGCGCACCTTTCTGCATCAACTGCGCACAGGCCAAGCACGAGCGCACACAACATATGGCGTTCAGTGACGAATGCCCTGAACGCCAAAAATGGGACGCCATAGCGCGGGCCCGCATTACATATTGCTAAGGGCACTCTAGTCAACACCCCTCACTCGAGTCGAGACACAAAGGCGCTACACATCATCCAAGCGAACCTGCAGCGCTCCCAACTCGCAACGGCAGAACTCATTCAGGCAGCAAAAGACAAAGGTATTTCGGTGGCGATAGTACAGGAGCCCTATGTGGGCAACGCAGGTGTACTAAAACAACACCCGGGTACTCGAGTCATACAATGCTCACTGAACCGTCAAAAACCGGTAAAAGCGGCTATCATCGTCTTCGGAGACCAAGTGGAGGTGATACACGACCCACAGTTGGTGACCGAAACCGAGGCGGCAGTATTACTGGTGGCGGGAGAATTGCGGCTGGGAATGCTATCGGTCTATCTCGAGGGGAACCAAGACATAGAGCCCTATCTGATGCGGGCCCAAAACTTTATGAACAAACTGCAGACATCGAACATTGTGATGGCCGGAGATGTAAACGCTTGGAGCCACTGGTGGGGAAGCCAATCCGAGGACGCCAGGGGAGAGGCTTTGTGCAGATTTCTGGACGAGATGGAACTCCAAGTACTGAACACCGGGGACACTCCCACGTTTGAAACCTACAGGGGAGGTAAATACTGTACCAGCATAGTGGACGTCACCGCCTGTAGCTTGTCACTATTGGGGAAAATCGAGGATTGGAAAGTAAACAGAAGTCTAACAACATCAGACCACAACGCCATCACCTTCAGCGTACGATTGGAGCGGGCTCTGGAGCCGTTACCTCCCATCACCACGCGGAGATATAACACTAAAAAGGCAAATTGGTCAGACTTCACCTCAACCCTCGAAACCAACCTAGCGGCAAGCAACATTACACCAACCGATATCCACGACATCAAAACGCAAGTGGCACTGGAGTCCCTCATACTGAAATATACTGCCCTCATCCACGAGACCTGCGAGAAGACTATTCCGAAAACCGGGTCGTACACAGGATCGGCTTTGCCACCATGGTGGTCCAAGGAACTGAACCAACTAAAAAAAGAGGTCCTGCGTAAAAAGAGGCGTATAAGGAACGCCGCCCCCTCTCGAAAACAGTTCGTCATAGACGAGTACCAAGCTTCAAAAGCCGAGTACTCGTGCCGAGCAAGGGAAGCACAAACTGAAAGCTGGAAGGATTTCTGCACAAAACAGGAGAGGGAGAGCATGTGGGACGGTATATACAGGGTCATCAGAAAGACGGCTAGAAGACAGGAGGACACCTTGCTCCGAGGCGTCGATGGAAGCACGTTGAGTCCGGAGGAATCCGCCAAACTCCTGTCCAGGACTTTCTACCCTGACGACTCACCCGCCACCGACACAATCCAACACATGCGCATCCGAAGGCGGACGGATGGTGTACCGGCCAAACAGATAGCGGATTTGGCCGAAGATGATCCTCCTTTCTCTCCGGAGGAGCTGGAATCAGTATTACAGACACTGAATCCTAAAAAAGCACCCGGACCGGATGGATTAACAGCTGACATCTGCATAGCCGCGATCCGCAGCGGAAAGGAAGCATTCGTGGCACTGGCCAACAAATGTCTAGAGCTAGCGTACTTCCCAAAGCAGTGGAAAGTGGCTCATGTCGTCATCATCCGCAAACCTGGAAAGGACGACTACACCCAGCCGAAGTCTTACAGACCAATAGGCCTGCTATCAGTGCTAGGGAAGATCGTAGAGAAACTGATGGTGGGTCGACTCCATTGGCACATCCTTCCAACACTAAACGACAGACAGTATGGCTTCATGCCGCAGCGTGGAACCGAGGACGCCCTCTATGACCTGATGGAGCATGTTCATAAGGAGATTAACGCAAAGAAGATAATCCTTATAATCTCCCTAGACATAGAGGGGGCCTTTGACAACGCATGGTGGCCAGCCCTAAAAAAACAACTCGTTGCCAAGAGGTGCCCCAGAAACCTATATGCCCTGGTGGACTCCTATCTCAGTGAACGTAGCATCACAGTTAACTACGCTAGAGCGACCTCCGAGAAAAAGACGACAAAAGGTTGCGTACAGGGCTCCATTGGAGGTCCAACTTTTTGGAACGTGATCTTGGACTCGCTACTTCACAAACTCACTGAGGCGGGAGTTTACGCTCAGGCGTTCGCGGACGACGTGGTGATGGTGTTCTCGGATCACTCGGCCGACGTCCTGGAGCTTTCAGCCAACACTACCTTAGACACCGTAGTGAAATGGGGCCAGCGGAACAAGCTAAACTTTGCACCACATAAGACCAACGCCATGGTCATCACAAAGAAGCTCAAGTACAAAGACCCCGAACTATATATGGCAGGCAAAAGGTTGACTTTTGTCAAGGAAATGAAGCTCCTTGGGCTCATAATAGACCACAGACTCACCTTCAAAGCGCACGTATCCGTGGTATGCAGAAAATCAGCGGACATCTACAAACAACTCGCATGCGCCGCAAAGGTGACCTGGGGCTTAAATGGAGACATCATCAGAACCATATACGTCGCTGTAATCGAACCCATCGTGATGTATGCCGCGGCAGTATGGGCTCCAGCGGTGGAGCTGGAGATGGTCAAGACCCAACTTAATGCGCTGCAGCGGAGATTTGCACAGAAAATCTGCAAGGCATACCGCACGGTGTCGCTTACTTCCGCGCTGGTTCTCTCGGGGTTATTGCCCCTTGACCTAAAAATCAAGGAGGCGGCCACCCTCTATAAAGTCAAAACAGGGCGATCACAGGATTACTTGCCGCCAGGCAAACAGCTCGAAAGTCGGGCAAGCCACGCCGACCAGCCCCATCCTTCCAGACTCATAACAACGGAGTATGAGCTAGTGGAATCCCTGGACGAACACCAAATTGCCGGCCCCCAAATATACACGGACGGTAGCAAAAACGAAGGGAAAGTGGGAGCAGCAATGACATGGTGGGAGGATGGCAAGGAAGTCGACTCCCTGTCATTCCAACTAGGTTCTGCATGCACGGTTTTCCAATCGGAGCTATACGCTCTATACAGAGCGGTCAGGCAGGTGAAGTTCAGTGGTGTGCGAACAGCCAGTGTACTATCTGACTCTAGATCCTCACTGGATCTCCTCAAAAATCCACGTACAAGCCATCCCTTGGCGAAATCCATCAAGGACAACATAAGGGAAATTAGGAAAAGAGGAGGAGAAGTACACCTGTTTTGGCTCAGAGCTCACATGGGGACAGCTGGCAACGAACGCGCAGACGAACTAGCAAAAGCGGCGGCGCACAAGTCGAACACCCATGCGGACTACGACCGAGTCCCTCTGTCATACGTCAAAAGGAAAATCAGGGAGGAATCCATACGAATCTGGCAAGCCAGATACGAAACCTCCAGTACAGGGACAGTCACCAAGATCTTTCTCCCATATGTGGACCTAGCATACCGCATGGTCAGAAAGACGAAACTGACGCCCATACATGTACAAGTTTTGACGGGCCACGGAGGGATCGCGGAATACCTGCACCGATTTAAGCTGAAGGACAGCCCCGGATGCGAGTGTGACGCGGAAGTCATAGAGTCCGTATGGCACGTGACTTTGGAATGCCCCCGCTTCCTGGCGGCACGTATGGATCTGGAAGCCATACTGGATCAGAAAGTGGACGCGGATAGCCTTAGCGGCATCATGCACGACGACAAGAAGAGACCGTTTTTCTTGGCATACGCGGAGCACATCTTCCGGATAGCAACCAAGAGAAACGCCACCTGCGCTTCTGTACGAACCTCACAAGGACATCCAGACACACAACATCAGGCCACCACAGCGACCCCGGCAGCCACGAAAAGCTTGTCAAACCGCACCACAGAATTACAAATCTTGGATTGCGGGGAGATTGGAACGCCAGGAATACGGGTCCGCGGGGTGGCACTATTCATGGACAACAACACAGAGAGACTGGGCATAGGCTTCTGCAACCCTGTGGGTGGGAGGAGCGTAGAGATTTCTCCGGGCCTGGCCGTCTTACTCAATGGTGGCACACACAAGATCACAATGAAGCGCAAAGTGCTCAACGCGCTTGCCGAGGTAGAATTGGCGGGCAGACGCTGTCGACTGGTCCGATCAAAAAACAAGACGATCGTACTATTCGAAGGCAGTCCAGAAGAATCCCAGTTCGCCCAAGCGTGTAGTGTGCTAACCAAAATGGGACAGACGGCAAAGACGGCCGACGCCGCACCCAGAGTTATCAGCGTTGACGCTGCTGTGATAGGTTTCATCAAAGGGACGGCCGCAGATTATATAGGGTGCGTGAGAGCCTCAGAACACCATGAGGTGGTCGCGTATGAGGAGAGAGGGGGAAACCTGAACTACCTAATACCGCGGCAACCAGGCACTCTCACCCGGCCCACAGACAGCAGAGGCCACCCGACACCCAATCCGGCAGTAGTCAGCGGCTCTGAACGCCTCCAACAAAAGATCACGGAGGCAAGGGCGGCGGAGTCCGGGCGTCCAGCCCACAAGAAGAATACCCAGACGCTGAAAGCGATGTGCAGTGCGCTCAACGCAATATCACAAAGCTTTCCAACAAAAAGGAAAAAACAAATAGGATCCTTGGCACCAGTGCAAGCAGCCTCCAGCTCCAAAGAGACCACTCGGGAATGGATGGAACCCCCGGTGGCACGAACCAAAGCCGACATGGGACAGGTCATTCCGCCCGTCCTCCGAACCGCTGCGGGGCCGCTGGACCACTATATTAACGCTTTCCTCGAGTTCAAAGCCGTAACATTAGCCAACAGGACGGCAAACACCCTGACTTGCCAGAGCATCCTGCAAGCCTACCACCTGGGTGAGAGAGGATCAAAAATCCAGATCCAACTATTGAAGGAGAAACTCGAGGCAGCGGACGCCACCATATATAACAACGACTCTTCCCAAGTTCTTAAGGGGACACAAATGAGTCGTCATATGATGGCGTTTAGTGGAACCGATGGTTTCGTCCCGCTCGACGATGAAAAGACGGAAAACACAGGCAGAATGACTTATAAGACCCCCCCTGGTGACCCGATAGTTGTCACTGCCCGATGCACGAAGGTAATGCTAGACGAACAGATCCTTAAGAGAATAGAGGAGGAGGAATCTGCGTTGGAAGCAGGAGACGCCTTCGTGTCATGGGCGGTGCCGAAAATTGATTGGGTCAACGGGGTCCCCGGCTGCGGCAAAACAACCTGGGTGGTGGCCAACTTTAACGCTGATAAAGACATTATCATCACCACGACCACCGAGGCAGCTAAGGATCTTAAAAAGATACTCATATCCAGGGTGGGCCGAGCAGCTGAGAGAAGAGTGAGAACTATGGCCTCCGTCCTAGTCAACGGCCTGAAAGAGTCCGAGAGAGGGACGTGTGAAAGACTGATGGTCGATGAGGCCCTCATGAACCACTTTGGGGCCATAGTACTCGCGACTCGGCTCACTGGAGCGGAAAACATCCTCCTCATCGGAGACATAAACCAGCTGCCTTATATCGACAGGGAGAATCTCTTCCCCCTGCGATATAACCGCCCAAGCCTCCTGGCAACATTCACGCAGGAGCTTCTGTGCACGCATCGCAGCCCGATGGACGTTGCATACGCCCTTAGCGAAGTCTACAATGGCGTGTATGCGTCCACACTCCGAGTGAGATCCCTGCGACTCGATAGGTATTCGGACGCAATGATACCTCACACTCTCCCCAACACTCTTTTCCTGGTACACACGCAGGCGGATAAGGAAGCCCTTAAAAGCAAGGGCTACGGGGAGGGAGAAGGATCACGCACTCTCACGATACATGAGGCCCAGGGACTTACCTACGAGAGGGTTGTGATAGTGCGCGCAGCCACCAAGAGGACAAAACTGCACGACAGCGTCCCGCACGCAGTAGTGGCAGTGTCACGCCACACTAAAAGCTGTGTATACTACACAGACGACAGTGAGGATGCGACGGGACGCCTTATAAGCCTTGCAGTTTCAGCCACAAAGAACTCTATTCTCGAGTACAATCTGAAAATGGCAATAAGGAACCGTAACGCGGCTGTAGTGGAAAAACTATTAGCGGTACGCGAGGTCACGGACTGACCTACAACGATCCTGCGAGCGCCGCGTCCTCGGATGAATTGCCCACACATTTATAAACATTTATAAATAAATTATAAGATAAGATAAGATAAAATTGAATTCAATATGTATGTATATAACTTAAGGAAAAAAAAAAAAAAAAAAAAAATCAATGCATGCTCTCTGGAAAAAAAAAAAAAAAAAAAAAAAAAACAAAAAAAAAAAAAAAACAAAAAAAAAAAAAACAACAAAAAAAAACAAAAAACAAAAAAAAAATAAAAAAAAATAACGCATCCCGTAGTTTTAAGTTGGGGTCGCACTTGCGAAAATCACGCATGCTGTAACACAAGTGCGACCTAGCAGTACGCTGTATAGTATAAGCATAAAATTAACACTATAACAAATCAAAACTAATAAAACAAAGGCACGGACAAAAAGTCTGTGGATTTTATATGTATTTTTTAAAAAAAAAAAAAAAAAACCTAACCTAACCTAACCTAACCTAACCTAACCTAACCTAACCTAACCTAACCTAACCTAACCTAACCTAACCTAACCTAACCTAACCTAACCTAACCTAACCTAACCTAACCTAACCTAACCTAACCTAACCTAACCTAACCTAACCTAACCTAACCTAACCTAACCTAACCTAACCTAACCTAACCTAACCTAACCTAACCTAACCTAACCTAACCTAACCTAACCTAACCTAACCTAACCTAACCTAACCTAACCTAACCTAACCTAACCTAACCTAACCTAACCTAACCTAACCTAACCTAACCTAACCTAACCTAACCTAACCTAACCTAACCTAACCTAACCTAACCTAACCTAACCTAACCTAACCTAACCTAACCTAACCTAACCTAACCTAACCTAACCTAACCTAACCTAACCTAACCTAACCTAACCTAACCTAACCTAACCTAACCTAACCTAACCCAAGTGACGTTCAGCCCCCCGCGGTGATCGGATCATCTTTTAGCAGCTCCGCGCTCAATAAATTGACGAAAAATAGTAAAAGTGCACGGATATCATCGAAAATAGTGTCAAAACGTGCGGAATAGTGAGACCCACATCTGGATTGCAGTGTAGTGACGTGAAGTACTGTTTTCAGTACGAAATTTGTGAAATAACCGTTTACAGGTTATAATTACGCCAAATTATAAGTGTTTTCGGCGTGCGGCGCCCGATTCAGATCGATACCCCCCTGTTTTTATATCACCAAACGGGGGGCCTCTACGGTCCCTACACCTGACCAGAAAATCAGATTTTTGACGCCGCGCCCTTCGAAGTTACAGCACGAAAACTGAAAGCAGCACGTGGACGTGCTTCCTGAAATAACCAACCTAGGAGGAAAAGAAAGGTACCATCGAACGACACTCACCGCAAGGACCACGAATCCGAAAACCGCGAGGAAAAATTCGAAGTTTCCGGTGAGATAGAAACTTTTTTATTCGACCGCAAAATTAAAATTGTGAACACCCTGTATATAAAACTGTGTGAAGACGCGCCAAAAACTGGGCTTATAAAAGACATTATAGACTCTAAGGATTTCTTAAGTGCAAAAACTATATTTTTAAGTGCTATAGATAAGTAGTTACTAAGGTTACAAACTTAAGAAATAATTTTAAAATTGTCAAAAATTTTAAGGGGCCATAACATTTAAACGTCCGAACCGATTTTTGTTTTCAAACCGTGGGAGCTATTTTTTCTCCGACTTCTATCTGTGGGAATTTTTTCAAAATTTTATTTTCAAAATTGGGAGGGGTCAATTTCGTTTTCAAATTACGTAATTTAAAATCCTAAAAATTAACTAAATTCTATATCTCGGGAACTACTTGGACTGTTTCATCGCGGTTTTCTTATAACAACGTAGTTTACCGAGTGCTACAAATTTCCCATAGAGGTCGAGACTCTAGGTAGAGCGGGGGAGAAAGTGGCATCCACACACAACTAACTTCTATCCTGGGCATACAGAAACTGCTGAACTTCCGAGCTGACCCTTGAAACTCGAGCAATATTTTAGGTAGAGTCATAGAGATAAAATCTGAACTCTACCATATATCAGAGAGAGCAGCATCGGAAAGAGCTCAACGAGCCCGTTCTAACGAGCCGTCGCACGCGACTGTAGGACCAATAGTTCGGAGGATATCGAAGGTAAAAAATCCGGCCGCCATCTTGGACGGCCATCTTGGATTTATTAAAACACCCATAACTTCAGAACCGTTGGTCCTATTGGACCCGGATTTTCTTTGGGAAGGCGGGCAGACCCTCCCCTATTACTTTGTGGACATTGCAACTCTATATAGAGACTCACTTTTTTGAAGTGAACTGACCAGGGGAAGACATCGTCTACATGAAGCCACCCACCATAGAGAAAACGCGAGCGCTGTAGCTCAAAAATTGAAGGAGATACGACAAATTCAAGATTTGGCGGCCATTTTGTTCCGCCATCTTGGAAAACTTTGCAGCTCCATATCTCCGCAACCGCTGCTCCAATCGGAACGCGGTTTTCTATGTACAATAGAGCTCCCTCAGGACTCTCAGTTGACATATAGAGCTAGACTCTATGTAGAGCAGAAAATTATATTGAGAATTAATTTAGATAGAGACAATAGCACCTGCCGTACCTGCCGCGCTTGCCGCACCTGCCGCACCCGCCGCACTCGCCGCACCTGCCGCACCCGCCGCACCTGCCGCACCCGCCGCGCCTGCCGCACCCGCCGCGCTCGCCGCACCTGCCGCACCCGCCGCGCCTGCCGCACCCGCCGCGCCTGCCGCACCCGCCGCGCCTACCGCACCCGCCGCGCTCGCCGCACCTGCCGCACCCGCCGCACCTGCCGCACCCGCCGCAACTGCCGCAACCGCCGCACCAGCCGCACCCGCAGCACCAGCCATCAGGATCTGAAAAAGAATACAATAAATAAACTAACAAATAGACATATAGTATAACTTATTCTATGCAGAAACAACTCTACTTGGAGTCATTTTAGTTTAAGTAGCACTAACCAACTGGAACATTAGCTCTATTGAGCATTACTGACCACACCTGCTGTGCAGGAGCGTAATATAGACAAACTAGAGTACTGCTCCACATAGAGCAAGTGTCAAACAGTACTCTCTTTCTTCTTGTTGTTTCATAACTGTGTTTATATGTTGATTGGAAATTTCTTTTAACGGGCTTCCAGCCTCCAAATCGCTTCGAACAATCTAGAAATCTCTTTATAATAGACATTGAAAAACTTCTCTTTTATACAACTTTTACAAATTTACTTATTTTACCTTAATATAATTATAATTTACAATCTTATTTCTTAAAAAGTTGACGCGTACCAAATACAATGTACAGAACTCCTACTAAAGAAACCGGAGAGACCTCCGATGCCCACAAAATGCTGTCTAGGACCGTGACGAAAACCTCTAAAGTGAGACGTAGCATCGACGAGTGGGAGACCGGCAAGCCTGACACAGCTCCCGAATCCCCGACAACAAACCCAAGGTCCCAAGCAGGCCCATCGCAAGCCAAACCACGTTCACCACCTAAACAACTGAGGAGCTCCTACATAGATAGGACTTCGGAGGCCAAAGCCTGCTTAACGAGGGCAAAAACGCACCTAAACAACTCCAGAAACCTGAAGACCGACATAAAATCTGAGGTGACACAGTCGATAGAGCGCCTATATTACCTGGTCAAGGAGTTGGAGTTGGAGGTCAAGGGAAAGAAGCAAACAACAGACGAGGACAAAGTAGAGCCAGGACCGACAGAGGAAAAGAGGAATGACGATAGAGTCCTAATGGATAGACTGGAGCAGCACACAAAGCTATTAGAAGATAATAGTAGGAAAATGGAGGAATTAAAAATTATTCTAGAAAGACAAAAAGAAAATATCGATAGGACCACCTACGCTAGCATCACTGCAAAACCCGCAGAAAGAGCCTTCTCAGAGCGTCCTGCCCTACACTCGATCGTGGTTTCATCCCAAAGGGAAACCGAAACAGGCGAGGACGTATTAGAAAGAGTAAGAAGGGCAGTCGATGCCAAGGAGGGATGGATAAAAGTGGACAGAGTCAGAAAGGCAAAAGATCGAAAAATAATAATGGGATGCCGTACTAAAGAAGAACGCGATAAAGTCAAAGAAAGACTGCAAAAAGAAGACTTGACGGTGGAGGAAATGAAGAACAAGGACCCGCTCCTAATGCTTAAAGATGTAATGGCCATTAATACCGATGAAGACTTGCTAAGAGCTTTTAAAAACCAAAACCGCGAAGTGTTCAAAGAGGTAATGGAAAATGAAAACCGCATAACAATTAAATATCGGAAAAGAGCGAGAAATCCTCATACCTGCCATATAGTACTGAGCGTCTCCCCTACCATCTGGAGACTTGCACTGGGGGTGGGCATGTTACACATCGACCTTCAGCGAGTGAGAGTAGTGGATCAGTCCCCTCTGGTCCAATGCTCAAGATGCTTGGCATACGGACACAGCAAGCGCTTTTGTGCGGAAACTGCGGACTCATGCAGTCACTGTGGAGGGCCGCATCTTCGAACCGAGTGCGAAAAGTGGATGGTCAATGCAACTCCCACATGCAGGAACTGCACCAAAGCAAAGAACGACCAAACCGACCATAACGCCTTTAGCGAAAACTGTCCAATTCGTAAGAGATGGGATGCTATAGCCAGATCCAGTGTAGCATATTGCTAAGGTGGCAGAAGGCACATACCGTATGATCCAAGCGAACCTACAAAGGAAGAAAATTGCAACGGATGAGCTACTAGTGGAAGCAGAAAAGAGAAAAGTAGCTGCCGCACTACTGCAAGAGCCCTATGTGGGCGGGGCTCGAAGTATGAGGAACCGCAGAGGCGTAAGAATCTTCCAGAATGCAGACACAGGAGAAGGGCCCGTCAAAGCAGCAATCGCAGTCTTCGATGCAGACTTGGATGTTGATCAATACCCCAAACTCACCACAAACAACATCGCTGTGGTGAGGCTCCGGACTGCAAGTTGGAAGATGACGCTAGTTTCCTACTACTTCGAGCCAGACCAGCCCATAGAGCCATACTTGGAACAACTAGGAAAAATTGTAGATTCGCTTGGATCAAATAGGTTGGTTATGGGAGGGGATACCAATGCCAAAAACATCTGGTGGGGCGGAAATAACATCGACCGCAGAGGTGAGGATATGATGAGAGCGATTGATGAAATGGGATTACAGATCCTGAACACAGGTGAAATCCCAACCTTCGATACCATCAGAGGAGGCCAAAGATACCACAGCTTCGTTGACGTAACGGCATGCTCCTCGGACATCCTCGGCCTGGTGGGAGGCTGGACCGTAGAAGAAAATCTGACAAGCTCGGACCACAACGGAATTTCATTTCACTTTAAACTACAAAAATCAAAAGGCACTAAAATATCTAGAACAACCAGACAATATAACACAAAAAAAGCTAACTGGACCCAGTTCCATGAGGAACTGAGTCAGTTAAAACTAGAATACAATATAACACCTGAAATAGTAAAGAACATAAGCACAATCGAACAACTTGAAACAGAAATAACCAAATATACTGAAATAATAACAAAAACATGCAATAATAAAATACCAAAAAAGAAAAACAAAGAAATACTTACAAATCCGTGGTGGTCCCAGCAACTCGCGCAGATGAAGAAGGAGGTCACCACCAGGAGACGCAGAATCCGAAGCGCAGCACCAGTCCGGAGGGCGGCCGTCGTCGACGAGTACCTGGAAAAGAAAAAAGAATATGAGACAGAAATAAAAAAGGCTCAAGTCAATTCCTGGAAAGAATTCTGCCAAAAGCAAGACAAAGAAAGTGTTTGGGAGGGAATTTATAGAGTGATAGGTAGGACCTCAAAAAGAGAGGAGGACATTCCATTGGAAGAAAGAGGACAGACACTGGATGCCAAAGACTCTGTAAAACTTTTGGCAGACACATTTTACCCTGAGGACAGAGAAGAAGAAGATAGCCAGGAACACCGGACGACGCGAGAAAAGGCACGCACAGCAAACATAAACAGTTCCGAAGAAGAAAGCGATCCACCGTTCACAGAGACTGAACTCAGAAGAACAATGGAGACCTTCAACCCTAAAAAAGCACCGGGGAACGATGGCTTTACTGCAGATATTTGCATCGAAGCCATAAAAAATGACGTGAAACTGTTTTTGGCGCTGCTGAATAAGTGCATGGCCCTACATCACTTCCCCGCACCCTGGAAAGAGGCAGTAGTCATAATCCTACGGAAACCTGGAAAGGACCAATATAAAACGCCGAAGTCATACAGACCAATAGGCCTACTACCAATCTTAGGCAAAATCTTGGAGAAAATGATAATTGGCCGTCTAAAGTTCCACCTGCTACCAAAACTCAGTACTCGCCAGTATGGATTCATGCCCCAGAGAAGCACCGAAGACTCCCTCTATACACTAATGCAATATATACAGACCAAGCTAAAAGAAAAGAAAATTGTAACGCTAGTCTCATTGGATATAGAGGGAGCCTTCGATAGCGCCTGGTGGCCAGCTATCAGAGTCCGACTGGCTGAGGAAAGATGCCCAGGTAACATAAGGAGTATCATTGATAGCTACCTCAGCAACCGGAAAGTTAAAGTGCGATATGCAGGAGAGGAATATACAAAGTCCACTAGTAAGGGATGTGTCCAGGGATCTATCGGGGGCCCTATCTTGTGGAATCTCCTCCTTGACCCACTCCTGAAAGAATTGGAAGATAGAGGCGAGTATTGTCAGGCATTCGCAGATGACGTCATGCTGGTCTTTGATGGCGAAACGGCAATCGAAATAGAGAGGCGTGCGAATGTCACACTGGAACGTGTACAGGCGTGGGGTGCCACTAATAAGTTAAAATTCGCACCTCAAAAAACGAATGCCATGGTGATAACGAATAAAATAAAATATGACACACCGCGCCTGAGCATGGGCGGCATTGACATCGCTCTACAAAAAGAAATAAAAGTGTTGGGTGTAACAATAGATGACAGGCTAACCTTTAAACCACACATCAGCAACATCTGTAAAAAAGCAGTCAACCTTCAAAAACAGCTCACCAGAGCAGCAAAGGTGAATTGGGGGCTCCACCCTGAAGTTGTGCGTACTATCTATATAGCCACAGTGGAGCCAATAATCCTGTACGCCGCAAGCGTCTGGGCACCCGCCGCCCAAAGAATCGGAAACAAAAAGCGCTTGAATTCCATACAGCGCAGTTTTGCACAAAAAATGTGTAAAGCCTACCGCACGGTGTCCCTTAACTCAGCGCTGATTCTCGCGGGGGTGCTCCCCCTTGACCTACGTATACGCGAGGTGGCCTCACTATACGGGGCCAAGAGGGGTGTCCCCCGGCGGGAGTTGGGAGGGAGGGAGATCGAGCGGATGGAATCTGCGATGGATAACCCTCACCCTGCGAAATATGTGAGCCTGGAGTTCGGAAACCTGGTTACACAAGAAGACTTCGATGCAAACAGCAATTTTGAAACGCTAATCTACACAGATGGCAGCAAGATTGATGGCAAGGTTGGAGCCGCGCTATCCATGTGGAATGGTGCGACCGAAACCAAGGCCATCAAACTTGGTCTGCCATCATATTGCACTGTGTACCAGGCTGAGCTCTTGGCCATATGTAGAGCGACGAGGGAAATCCAAAAGCTCACATCTAGCACATATGGAATTTATAGTGACTCTACCGCGGCCTTGCAGACCGTCACCAATCTTAATCGTCTCCATCCCTTAGCAATAGAAATCCGAGAAAACCTTAGATCTATTTCTCAGCAGAATAAAACTGTCAAATTATTCTGGGTTAAAGCACACGCAGGATTGGAGGGGAATGAGAGGGCTGACGGTCTGGCCAAGGAAGCGGCGAGAAAATTGAAGAGGAAACCAGATTACGATCGGTGCCCGGTTTCATTCGTGAAACGGAAAATCCGAGAGGAATCCCTTCATGAGTGGAACCAAAGATACGAATCTGGTCAAACGGCGTCCGTGACTAAGATGTTTTTCCCGAATGCGGTAGAGGCATACAGGATTGTTCGAAAATTTGAAGCGACCAGCCTCACAACACAAATACTAACAGGGCACGGTGGGTTCTCAGAATACCTGAACCGATTCAGGTGTAAGGGGAGCCCATCGTGCATCTGCGAACCCGACGTAGCTGAAACGATTCCACACTTATTGCTGGAATGCCCTGTATTCTGCCTGCAAAGATATAACATAGAGCAGGAATTGGATTGTAAACTGGAAGCAGAAAATTTGCCAATCATCATAAATAGTAAAAACAGAACCAAATTTCTAAAGTACTGTACATCATTAGCTACTAAGGTAATATATAGGAATAAGTAACAAGAAAATATAATGACATTATAATTTGAAAATTATAAAATGTGCATTATAAAGAGGGTAAGAAACTAGGAAAGAATATTGTGTATAAAATAATGTATAGATTAAACCACTGTAAGTAGAAATAGTATATGTTTAGGTAATAAAAGTGTAAGTCTGTGTTCCTTAATTAAACCCAAAAATAAAATAAATAGTAATAGAAAATAGATAGAGTAGTGTAGAGCACAATAGTCAGGACACCCACCTGAAAAAGGAAAGAACATGATGAATGCCAGAAAGACAAGTATGAGGAATGAAAGTGCGAGAGGCATACAAGCGAGAACTGGCATGAAAGAGTAAATTAGGCTAGCATAGACTCCAAAATATTGTACATTGGAGGTACATAGTATTTTTTTAAAAAATAAAAAAAAAAAAAAAAAAAAAAAACCTAACCTAACCTTTTTTTTTTTTTTTTTTTTTTTTTTTTTTTTTTTTTACGTGAGGAAATGCTCATGCATCCCCGCCCGAAGGCGGGGTATGTCGGACTCCGGCACAGAAGGTGCCGACCTACCGACTAAAACCTCACGATGTCCCTCTTGCCGCGTGATCGGGGGAGCCCAGGTGCAACAAGACTTCTGCAACTCCCCCTAGCGGTTGCTCGGTTACGAGCCCGTCATGGCCAACAGTAGGAGGCGCGCCGGGACATTTGGCGCGCCGTCACTAGATGGCAGTGTCCATCTGCCCGGTTGCAGGGCGAGTCGACTGCGATAGCGCTCTAGGGCCGACGCTGCCAACCTTTCTACCTCTCTTGGAAGGGGGGGCAGCACATGATCTGCTGCCCACCTTATGTGCCGCCGGTTTGCCTGCCGCTGCACACAGGGTGCAGAGCGGCGGGGCGGAGCACTGGCCAGCTTTGTGGCCGGGTTTGCCGCAGCGATAGCATTGATCGCTGCGGTCCTCATCGGAAGAGCATGTCGCCCTCACGTGCCCGACCTGCAGGCAGCGATAGCACCGCAGTGGCCTGTGGTCGAGAAGCCGCACCTGAGCGGACACCCAGCCGACGAGAAGTCGGCCCCCCTTCACCACCTTTTTGGCTGCCTTGATGGGGCAGCGCAGGCTGACCGAGTAAAGCCCGGAGAAATCCCGGCGAAGTACGCCAGGCTTCACGAGCCCCTCGGGGCACTCTCCGGCGCGGGCCACGGCGGCCACCACCTCCTCTGATACGACTGAGTCGTCCAGGCCCGAAATGCGCAGGTCTGCACATATGGTGGGCCTGGAGACCTTCACCACCTCCGGACTTAGCGACTCCCTCAGCTTATCAGCGAGGGAGTCCGCTTTGTCAGAGCTGGACGCGCCTGGGACCTCCAGCATGCGCGCTCCAGTGGCCGCATTTCTTATGCGCAGGGATGGGATGCCGAGGGCGGTGAGGTTCACCTTGGCCTTGGCTTCCCTGAGCACCTGCTCATAAGTGACCCCTTTCTCGGCCGCTTCCGGCTGCAGTGACAACACCACTGCCTGAGAGCGGGGAGGCCGGAGTTTACGGGCCCTCTTCGCCTTTGCCTTGGGCTTTGGCGGTGGCGGCGGATGCGGGCCAGAACCGCTCTGCGTTGCCATCCCTCTCTTTTTTGCGCCCCTTTTCACCACCGCGCTCCAAGCGACGTCCATGGACGCGGGAGCAGGCGGCAGGGGACGGGGGACTGATGCTGGGGCTACCGTGGCCGCAGCCGGGGTCGCCTTCCTCCTTTTCTTCCCGCCTCGTTTTCCCTTCCTCCTATTGAGGAGGAGTTCAGGAGCCAGGGGCAGGGCATCGCCGTGGGCTTGCTCAGAAGCTGCCGCTGGGGCCACATTGGTCGCAGCCTCGGCGGAGTCTCTCCTTCTGTCTGCGGCCAGAGGCGGCCGCACACGTTTAGCCGGGAGGAGCCTCTCCTCCAGATCTTCAAACCTGGCGCTCATCATGGTACCAACCTGGACCATGACAGAGCGCAACAGGTCTTCACCTGGCAGGGGCGACCCCTCCACCGCCGCAACGATAGGGGCGGCCGGGCTTTTGGCCGCTCGCTCCTTTGCCACATCGGCTCGGAGCTGCGCCAGTTCCCTCCGAATGTCGGCCAGTTCCGTCTGGAGACGGGCATTATCCGCATGCAGCCGTCTCGTCTCGTCACTGACCGACCGCGTGCTGAGCTCCGCCACTGCGACAGCGATGGCCTCCGTCGAATCCTTCAGGGCCCGCACGAACGTGCCCTTCAGGTTGGACGACTTGGTGGCGACCTGTCGGATCAACACCAAGTTGTCCACGACTGTCCTTTTGAGGTCAGAGGCCAGTTGGTCCTCTGACGCTGTTCTCCCCCCCGTCACGTCCAGGTCCACCGATGACTCGGAGAGGCGCGACACCTTCGCCTGGCTCCTCGTCAGTCGGTTACTTTCCGCAATTTCGGCCTCAGCCAAGAGCTCCAGCTCCCTCTGCCTCTCGGCATTGAGGGCCGCCTTCGCCTTGGCCAGGCCGACGTATTGCCCGGTTGTGGGCGGGCGACCTCTACCTCTTCTTGGGGCGAGGGGGCGTTTGCACTCCTCGCCGTCACTGGAGGACGCGGAACTACAGCCGCTAGCCCTCTGCCTCTTCCTCCTTCTCCGCGGGCTCTTCGAGAGTCCGCCCTTTGTCTCGTCCGAGTATGCGGCACTAACTAGACTTGCGTCTGAGTTAGTTGCCGCGTCCATCCTATCATCCCTCCCCACTTCACTGGAGCAATCATCGGAGTCCCGTTTGAGTATGCCATGGTCATCGTTTTTGTATTGATATTGGAGTAAGGATTTGTCCCCCCCAGAATACGTGGGACGGCCTGCACGTGTAAGTGCAGGAGGGGATTCTCCCTTTCGGGTACCCCCCTGGGGTAGTTTCTTTGGATCTTTACTCATTTCCATCATTGTTTTGGGGCCGGGGCTGCCGGCGCGCAGTTAAGGCCGAATAACCCGTCGGCACTACACCCCAGCGCTGCGAGGCCACTAGGGGTAAACGGGGTGATTTTTTACCGAGGTTTTCTTCCTGCAGAAATGCAAGGGCCCGGAGAACCCGGACCCGAGCGAACACCGCCCCAGGGACAGAACGTCCCGGGCCACACCTCTGTCATCCGCAGTGCCCTCTGCAAACAGAGGGACACGCGGAGAAACCCTCTTGCCCGGCCATATCGGCCGGGGTGTGCCGCTCTTGGTCTGGTCTCTCGCCTCAGGCCTGTCCGGTATGGGAAGCCCTATCCGGCATAGCCCTGAGGGTCGTCGAGACACGCAAGCCCCTCCACCACGACAAGGTGGCGGCACGTCGAAGGGGAACCTAACCTAACCTAACCTTTTTTTTTTTTTTTTTTTTTTTTTTTTTTTTTACAAGGGGAAACGCTCATGCGTCCCCGCCCCCCACATGGGATGAAGGGCGGGGTATGTCGGACTCCGGCATCACGCCGACCTACCGACTAAAACCCCTTGACGTCCCTCTCGCCGCCGTGGCGACAGAGCCCAGGAGCGAAAACCTCATCTGCAGCTCTGCCAGCGGTTGTCCGGGTTCGGACCCATCCGAGGAAGGCGAGGTAGCCTTCTGGCCAACTTTTGGAGGCGCGCCGGGACATTTGGCGCGCCGTCACACATGGGGACCGTGAAGTTGGGCGACGGACGTCCCAGCGTCCGTCGCCTCGGTCCTCCGAAGGGAGGGGAGGCTGCGGCCTTGAAGGCCGGCCGCCTGCACCCAGGTGCTCGTGTGGCGTATCAGAAAGGGAGGAGGGGTGAACCACTCTCTCCACCGTTTCGTCCGCTGCCTCTGGAGGGCCGCCTAGGCGGCAGTGTCCATAGGGGCCTCCTCAACTCCAGGCCGGACTGCGGCACTGGTGGACGGGCGGATCGGCTGCGAGGAGGCCCTAGGGCCGTCGCTGCGTCTCCTCCCGCTCTTATTCCGCCTTGGGGCGGCACAAGTCTCGCCACCCAACCTGTGGTCGGCTGGTTTCCCCGCCGCCTCGCACACGGTGCAGTGCGGTGTGGCGCTGCACTCACCGGCCTTATGTCCAGGCCGACCGCAGCGGAAGCACTGGTCGCTACGGTCGACCTCGGCAGAGCACTGGTCCCTGGCATGGCCAACCTCCAGGCACCGGAAACACCTGAAGGGCCTCGGCTCTAACACCCTCACTTGAGCGGACACCCACCCGATGAGCAGGCGGCCGCCAGCCTTTACCTTCTTTGCCGCCGCAATCGGGCAGCGAACCATCACTGAGCCGAGGCCCATGAAGCCTCGGCGGATTTCGCCGGCTCGTACGGATTCGACCGGGCAGTCGCCAGCACCAGCCACGGCAGCCACCACATCATCAGCCGTGGCCGCGTCGTCCAGGCCCGAGATACGCATGTCCGCGCATCTAACAGGCCTGGTGATAAGGACGCAGGCCGCGCTGAGCGCCTCCCTCAGTTTGGAGGCTAGAGCATCCGCTTTTTCTCCACTGGCGGCCCCTGGCACCTCCAGGATCCGGGCACCAGTGGCAGTCCGCCGCGTGCTGACCGCCGGGATTCCGAGGCTGGCCAAGTTGACCTTCCTCTGGGCCTCCCTTAGGACGTCAGCGTAGGTCGCACCCCTCTCCTCCGCTTCCGGCTGCAGGGTCAGGACCACAGCGGACGAGCGTGGGGTCCTGAGCCTGACCGGGCGCGGCCTCTTCTTTCGCGCGGCGCTTGGCGGCGCAGCAGCCTTCCTGCCACCCTTGGCCACCGTAACCCAAGCTTGGTCCATGGACCGTGGGGCCGGCGGCAGTGGGCGAGCTTCTCGAGGGGCAACTTCGGCGGACGCGTTCGCCGTTGCTCGGGCCTTCCTCTTGCCTCGTTTGCGGGCCCTCTTGCCCTTTTTCGGGGTAGAGCTCGCGTCCGGCAAAGCGGCGGCGGCCTTGACCGGCGTTTTCCTCGGCATGCTGATGGCCGGCGACGATGGTACAGAACCGCCAGCACTCTCCCTCCTCGAGTCCGCCGCCAGTGGTGGGCGGAGGCGCCTCTCTGGCAGGAGCCGCTCCTCCAAAGCCTCGAACCGGGCGCTGACCATGGAGCCGACTTGGACCATGACGGACCGCATCAGCTCCTCCGGGTCGACCTGGGCAGGCCCAGGTGGCGCTCTGTCAGGCACCGGGGCCACGGTCTCCCTTAATTGGGCCTGGGCCTGTTGGAGGCCAGCCCGCATCTCCTGCAACTCCTTACGGAGCTCCGCCACCTCGGCCCGCAGCCGCGCGTTATCCGCGTGGAGACGGGCTGTCTCGTCGGAGACGCTGCGCTCCGAAAGAGCGCTTACGGCATCGCTAATCGACGCCGCTGCGTCCCTCAAGGCCTTTTGAAAAGTGCCCTTGAGGTTACGAGACCTCGTTGCGACAGCGGTAATGACGGCCAGCCCTGCCTCAACCGTCTTGCCCAGCTCGTGTGCGGAGCATTTCTCCTCCGTGCCCATCGCCTTCGCGGCTGGTTGAGCGCCTCTTTTGGGGAGGACTCTACGGGCCAGGCCGGCCACCTCCTCCTCCGCTTGGAGAAGCAGCTCCTGGCGCCTGGCCTCATTGAGGGCCTCCTTCGCCTTCGCTAGGCCCACGTACTGGCCGGTGGTCGGCGGGCGACCACGGCCTCTCGGCACCGAGGGGTTGGGTTTCCCCTTCCCCACGTCGTTCTCCCTCTCACTGCCGCTAGAAAGCGACGCAGCACTAGTCTCACTGAGACGGCGCTTCTTCCCTTTTCTTTTCTTTCCCTTTTCGGAAGGGAGGTGGGACGCGACGGTCATCAGACTACTGTCTGACTCGTCCGCAGTACCCATCTCCACAAACACCACCACGTCAGAGGAATCGTCGGAGTCCATTTTTTTCGCCAGGGTCGTTGTTTTTTTAAATTCGAGTTCGAGTAAGGATTTGTCCCCCCCAGAATACATGGGACGGCCTGCACATGTAAGTGCAGGAGGGGATTCTCCCTTTCGGGTACCCCCCTGGGGTAGTTTCTTTGGATCTTTACTCATCTTCCATGTTCGTTATGGGGCCGGGGCTGCCGGCGCGCAGTTTAGGCCGAATAACCCGTCGGCAACTCCCCCTAGCGCTGCGAGGCCACTAGAAGGAACGGGGTGATTTTTTCTCGAGGTTTTCTTCCTCTCAAAACTGCAAGGCCGCCAAGCCTGCCACAAGACCGCAGCAGACTGGGACCGAGACCAACACCACCCCAGGGACCGAACGTCCCGGGCCACACCACTGTCATCCGCAGTGCCCTCTGCAAACAGAGGGACACGCGGAGAAACCCCCACTTGCCCGGCCATATCGGCCGGGGTGTATCGCTCTTTGTCTGGCCTCTCGCCTCAGGCCTGTCCGGTATGGGAAGCCCTATCCGGCATAGCCCTGAGGGTCGTTGAGACACGCAAGCCCCTCCACCACGGCAAGGTGGCGACACGTCGGAGGGGAACCTAACCTAACCTAACCTAACCTAACCTAACCTAACCTAACCCGAAGTGACGTTCAGCCCCCCGCGGTGATCGGATCAACTTGTAGCAGCTCCGCTCAAAAAAAAAAAAAAAAAAAAAAAAAAAAAAAAAAAAAAAAAAAAAAAAAAAAAAAAAAACCGCGAGGAAAAATTCGAAGTTTCCGGTGAGATAGAAACTTTTTTTTTTTTTTTTTTTTTTTTTTTTTTTCGACCGCAAAATTAAAATTGTGAACACCCCGTATATAAAACTGTGTGAAGACGCGCCAAAAACTGGGCTTATAAAAGACATTATAGACTCTAAGGATCATTTAAGTGCAAAAACAAAAATTTTAAGTACCATAGTTAAGAAATTATTAAGGTTACAAACTTAAGAAAATTTTTCAAAATTGTCAAAAATTTTAGGGTGCTATAACTTTTAAACGTCTGAACCGATTTTTGTTTTTAAACCGTGGGGGTTATTTTTTCTCCGATTTTTATCTATGGGATTTTTTTTCTTCCGAGCTGACCCTTGAAACTCAAACTAAATTTTAGGTAGAGTCATAGAGATAAAACCTGAACTCTACCATATATCAGAGAGAGCAGCATCGGAAAGAGCTCAACGAGCCCGTTCTAACGAGCCGTCGCACGCGACTCTGGGACCAATAGTTCAGCAGATATCGAAGTTTAAAAATCCGGCCGCCATCTTGGACGGCCATCTTGGATTTATTAAAACACTCATAACTTCGGAACCGTTGGTCCTATTGGACCCGGATTTTCTTTGGGAAGGTGATCCGGTGATTTTTTTTTTTTTTTTTTTTTTTTTTTTTTTTTTTTTTTTTTGGTGAACAAGATGGTAACAATACAATACACTGCGCAGCATACCCTTGAAATTCGCCCAGCTTGGGCGGGGGAGCGCCGCGACCTCGTCACAGCGTTAGGAGGATGATGCGTGATCATCTGACGATCAGATTCGGCATAGGTTAGTATTCATTCGGGTTAGGTTAGATTCGGATTAGGTTACATTCAGGTTAGGTTAAATTCGGATTAGGTTAGTTTAAAGTTAGGTTAGATCAGATTCGGCATAGGTTAGGTTAGATGCGGGTTAGGTTACATTCGGGTTAGGTTAGATTCGGATTAGGTTAGTTTAAAGTTAGGTTAGATCAGATTCGGCATAGGTTAGGTTAGATGCGGGTTAGGTTACATTCGGGTTAGGTTAGATTCGGATTAGGTTAGTTTAAAGTTAGGTTAGATCAGATTCGGCATAGGTTAGGTTAGATGCGGGTTAGGTTACATTCGGGTTAGGTTAGATTCGGATTAGGTTAGTTTAAAGTTAGGTTAGATCAGATTCGGCATAGGTTAGGTTAGATGCGGGATGCTCCCTACTGCCGAGGAAGGTCGCCGGGGGGTTTTAGTGGGTAGTCCCGCTCCGATCTGGAGCGGGACTACCTACTAAAAAAAAAAAAAAAAAAACCTAACCCGCATCTAACCTAACCTATGCCGAATCTTTTTTTTTTTTTTTTTTTTTACCAGGAGAAACGCTCATGCTTATCCGCCCTCCTCGGGGGAGGGGGGCGGATTATGTCGGACTCCGGCACAGAAGGTGCCGGCCTACCGACTAAAAACTCCTGGGTGTTCCTTCGGGCGCACCGTTTTCGGCGTGGCCACGGGTACCAACTCGGTATTCGTCCGCAGCCACGCCAGCGCGGTGCCCGCCGCCAGGGCAACAGCGGCGGCGGGCCCACCTCTGGGCTGGAGCAGGGAGGAATCTCCTGGTCCAACCACCTCAAGAAGGCGCGTGGGAACACCACGCGCGCCTTCTCGCGAGGCTTGCGTGTGGGTGGTGACTCCCCCGAGTCACCATCCAGCCTCGCTAGGTAGGGGGGAGAAGGTGGGCATACGCCCTTCTCCGGGTCCCAGTGCGTCTGCGGCGGATGGGATGAGAGGAGGGATCGGCCTCCCTCTCTCTCTCCGCCGCCTCCTTCCGCGAGATCACGCTCTCGCAGAAGGATAGGACCGCTTTCCACGACCTCTCGTCGCCGACCATAGCCTTGACTATGGCCGGCAAGGAGAGATCGTCCCCTACCGCTGCGACGAGGTCGCGGCGCTCCCCTGCCCAGGCTGGGCATTCCTCAAGGGTGTGCTGCGCCGTGTCCTCGTGGCAGCCACAGTGGTGGCACTCGTCGGTCGCTTCCCGTCCGGCGATCCGGTGCAGGTATCTCCCGAAGCAGCCATGCCCCGAGAGAACCTGCACCGCCCGGAAGGTAAGCGAGCCCCGCATGCGCTCCGTCCAGTCCTTTATTACTGGGCGGAGCGCCTCGACAGTCCGGTGGCCGGCCCCTGGCGAGGCCAGCCTTTCCCCCCAGATCCCCAACACGGACTGTCGAGCCTGGAGTTTCCGCACTTCCACCTCCCTGGGAGCAGGATGCTCGCCCCGGAGGAGGAGGCCCTTGCGCCACTTGTACAGTGACGCCTGGGCCCTCGCCTCCAGGTCCCAGGGAGGTGTGCCCGCCATTACGCACGCCGCCTCGAAGGAAATGGTGCGGTATCCGCGTATGACGCTGACGGCCATCACCCTCTGAGGTTTCCTCAAGAGGGCGATATTACGGGCCGTCAGGGTCTCCGCCCAGACCGGGGCCCCGTAAAGGGCCATCGACCGCACCACCCCCATGTAGAGGCGGCGGCTTGCCGACTCAGGCCCTCCGATGTTTGGCATCAGCCGCCTTAGGGCAGCCGATGCCGCGACCAATCGGGGGGCCAGGCGGGCGAAGTGTCCGCGGAAACTCCAGCGCGGGTCGAGGACGAGGCCGAGATACCTCATCTCGGGCTTGACCTCGATCCGAGTGCCACCAACTTGGATGCTCGCGCCGGGAGGCGGCCCCTTCCGGGCGCGGTGGAAGCACACCGCCTCGGACTTGTGTAGGGCCACCTCCAGGCCAAGCATCCTTATGCGCCTCACCACCTGTGCTACTGACACAGTGGCGAGGCGTGCCGCTTCTCGGTACGAGCTCCCCCGGGAGGTCACCAGCGTATCGTCCGCATAACAGGTGACCTCTGCTCCGGGAAGGAGCGCGCCCCGCAGCACCCAGTCGTAACCGATGTTCCACAGGAGAGGGCCCAGGACCGAACCCTGTGGAACACCGCACGACGTTTCCCACCTTGCCAGCGTACCGTCCCGGACCGGATACTCAACGTATCTCTGCGAGAGGTAGGCCCCGACTATGAGGCGCAGGTATGGAGGCACGTTATGATAGCGGAGTGCCTCCATAATGCAGGCCCAGGGAAGGGTGTTGAAGGCGTTTGCAATGTCGAGCGACACCGCCAGTAACACCCCGCCCTGGGCGGCCGCCTCTTCCGAGAGGGCCTTGATACGGCCGACCGCATCCACGGTCGACCTTCCCTCTCGGAATCCGAACTGATGTTCGGACAAGTCGGGGCCCACGTCTCGGAGGTGCTTGACGAGGCGACAGCATATAATGCGCTCGAAGAGCTTGTCGACCTCGTCCAGTAGCACGATCGGACGGTAGGCTGAGGGGGATTCCGCGGGACGCCCGTCCTTCCTGATCAGGACGAGCCGGCCGGTTTTCCAGATAACCGGAAAACGGCCGGACTTCAGACAGGCGTCCAGTAGACCGCGGAATCTCCCCCCGAGGGCCTCCAATGCCAGAGCCAGAACGCGTCCCGGGACTCCGTCGGGTCCCGGAGCCGTGTTTTTGGATTTCATCCTCAACACGGCCGCGCCTAGCTCTCCCTCCGTTACCGGAGGGACCTCAACTTCCGCGCTCGCATCCACGACGTCGGCGTGACGTCGTGGGGGCGCCATCGCTGGAGGGAGGTGTTCCGTCCCGATCGGAAACAGCGACGAAACAACCTCCTCCAGCAGTCGAGGCTCGAGACTCGCCGTCAGGGGGGGCGACCAGGGGCGAAGTTTGCCCCTGACCATCTTATACGGCCTCCCCCATGGATCACGGTTCAGAGTCTCGAGGAGCTCCGCTCTGGCACTAGCCTTCGCGTCGGCGATGGAGAGCTGTAGGGCCTTCTTAGCCTCTCGATAGGCACCGTACAGCTGGGCTTCCAAGTCGGCGTCGCGGACCCGCCTACGGCGGGCCCGGGTGTACTGACGTCTCGCCGCCACACACCGGGACCGGATTTCTCCGATCCCCTGAGACCACCAGTACACCTGACGCTTCGGAGGTCGAAGTTTGGCCCGGGACATGCTGGCGTCGCAGATCTGCGACAGCGCGTCCCGGAACCACTCACTCTCGACCTCGACCTCCACAGGCCTGGAAGGTGTTACCCAGGCCTGGACAATGGAAGCAATCTCCACCGCTTCGCGATTTAGGCTTGACAAGGCCCATCGAGCCGAGGCTCGGCTGTCGGGGCGACGGCGCGTGTCCGCGCGTTCTGTGGATGTGGAGACGTCGAATCGGATGTATAAGTGGTCCGACAACGTCTCCACATCCTCCAGAACCCTCCAATCACGGACACGCCGTGCGACGGCGGGGGTCGTGAACGAAACGTCCACGATGGACCCCCCCTGCCAGCGCACGCAGGTGTTGGCCGACCCCTGGTTCAGCACCCAGAGGCCGGCAGCCGCCGCCCACTCCGCTAGGAGATCTCCCCGAGTGTCCGTCGCGGGACAACCCCAAGCCACCGATTTGGCGTTGAGGTCCCCCACGACGAGCGCCGGACACGGTAGGGTCTGCCCAATGAGGGCCCCTATCTGGTCCAGGAACGCTTCGAACTCGGCGAGAGTCCTGTTTGGGGAGAAATACACCCCAATTAGGCATATCTCTCCCCAGCGGACCGCCACAAAGCCTCGACCCCTCGACAAGGTGGGAGGGGGCAGTATGCCCTCTGCCCCTCTTTTAGTTATTATGGCCACCAAGCCGTCCACGTCCTCTGCCCAGTTATCACTGGGGGGGACGTAGTACGGCTCAGCGACCACTGCGACGTCTATCGACCACTGCGCCATGGATTGCAGGAGGAGGTCCTGCGCACCGGCGCAGTGGTTGATATTCGCCTGGAGGACCCGGTGAATGGCCATCACTTGGCTGCATTTACCGGGTCCTTAGTGGGAGCAACGGCGGCCGGGGTCCGTCCGGCCGCCTTGGAGCCTACACGTTTGGGGGCTATCGCCCCCGTGCAGGCCCTGCTCCCCGCCCGGTGCTCGGCGGGCTTCCCCGCTGCCACACACAGTGAGCAGCGGGGAGCGGCCGAGCACTCCCTGGCCAGGTGGCCTGCCTCGCCGCAGCGGTAACACTCACCGCTGCGGTCGATCACCGAGGTGCATCCCTGCCTCACGTGGCCGAACATGAGGCAGCGATAGCACCTCGTCGGCCGGGCCTCCATTAGTTTGACCTGGGCGGAGACCCAGCCGACCAGCAGACGCCCCCCGGCCACCTTCTTGGCGGCCGCTACCGGGCATTGCACCCAGGAGGTCCCCTGGGCGTAGGGTGTGCGGACGATTTGGCCAGCCTTGACCGCCTCGACCGCACACCCCCCCGTTCTGGCCACCGCGACGGCGACCTCCTCTGGCGTGACCGATTCGTCCAGGCCCGAAATGCGCAGGTCTGCGCATTTCGTGGGCCTGGACACTTTGACGTCGGCCTCGCCTAGGATCTCCCTCAGCCTTGTGGCGAGGGAGTCCGCCTTGCCGCCGCTTGTGGCCCCAGGGACCTCAAGAATGAGGGCACCCGTCCGCGCCGTACGGGACCTCAGGCCGGTGATACCGAGGCTGTCCAGCTGTATCCTGGACTTGGCCTCGGTCATCACCGACTTGTAGGTCACCCCCTTGTCCTGCGCCCCCGGCTGGAGGGTCAGGACAACAGCCGCGGAGCGAGGAGCCCGCAGTCCCGCCGCCTTCTTTTTCGTTGGACCTCCCTTTTTCCCCTTTCCCTTCGGTGTTGTTGAAGGGGGGGCGGAAGGTCCCGCGGCCGCCGTTTTCTTGTTTATCGCCCCGGTGCTTTGCGCCCGGGGCTTCTGCTTTTTCTTGACCACTGTCACCCAGCATTCGTCCATAGACGTCGGCGCAGGTGGCAGTGGTCGAGGCTCGCGTGGAGGAGCTAGTTTTGCCGACCCTTTCTTTGCCGGACCCTTTTTCTTCCCCTTTTTACGATTTTCCCCCGGCGAGATGTTGGTTGCCGGGGCTTTGGGGACCGCTGGTGCGGCAGGCGGCGGCGGCGGTGTACGCCTCATAATAGGCGCCGCGGCGGTTACCGCGCCTGATGAGGACGGCCTAGGTGGAATGGCCGCCCTCTTATCCGCCGCCAACGGCGGCCGCACCCGCTGTGCGGGGAGCAGCCTGTCCTCCAGGGCCTCGAGCCTTGCTCCCACCATGGTGCCGACTCGCTCCATGATGGTGCGCTCGAGGTCGTCCTTCCCTGGAGGAAAGGACAACTCCCGCACCTGCGCCTCGACCCGAGACCGCTCGAGGCTGGTCCGCAGCTCGCCCATCTCCTTGCGGAGCTCGGCCATATCGGCCTTTAGGCGAGCATTTTCGACGGACAACCGAACGGTCTCGTCGGAGGCGGATCTTTTGCCTAGCTCCGCCGTTGCCTCCTGGATTGAGACGGCGGCAATCTTAAGGGCTTTTACGAAAGTGCCCTTAAGATTGCCGGACTTTGTTGCGATATGGAGGATGGTTCCAACACTGTCCAGTACCTGTTTGTTCAGGGCCTCGGCAGTGCTGGCACCATCCACCTTCGCACCTCCACTTAAAGTCGGAGACGAATCCGCAAGATGAGCCGTTCTTCTGCTGCTCGCCTCGCGGATCATCTCGGCCGCCTCCTCCTCCGCTTGCAGTTGCAGCTCCTGTCGCCTAAGCTCCAGGAGCTCTGCCTTCGCCTTGGCCAAGCCCACGTATTGGCCCGTGGTCGGCGGGCGTCCTCGCTTTGGTCTTTTGGCGGGCCCCGATGTTTTGGGCCTCGCCAGCGGCCTTGAGTTGGACGAGTCGCCACTCGGCGACGCGTCCGACTGCGACGACCCGGACGCCCGCAACCTCTTGCGGGCTTGGTCCAAGGGCGCCGGAAATTCCGGCGCCATTCCTTCGTTCGGTTCGGGGGTGAAGAGCTCTTCCTCCGGGAGGTCCCTAACTAGGACCTTCTGTGGAGAGAAGAACTCTTCGCTCCCTGCCGCATTATCGATAAATCTCGTCGCCGGTCTCACGAGAACTTGCTGCCGTCCTCGACCTCGGGGCGAAAGCCCCGGGGCCGGTGACGACTGCAATAAGGCCGGCGACGACATCGCACATTCGGAGTCCGACAGCACAACGACCGGCCGTACGCCCTGCGGCGCTGTCGGCTCGTGGGAGGGCTCGAGGAGGCTCTTCCCTCCTTCCCAGCCCGGCTCCTCGACCTCCCTCTGCATATTGACGAACACCCTGGTGGGCGGGGTTCGGCCTTTAATAATGTAGGACTTATTTTGGTTGTTTTTAGGGGGGGGGGTTCTTTGTAAACTCATATTTTCATCCCACGAGTAAGAGGGAAAGGGTGGTCGTCCCGGGCGGTGCCCTCTGCACCCGGGAAACCCTATTACGCCTGGGGGGTCGGGCGGTACCCCAGGGTGGCCGCTAGTGGTGGAGTATACCCTCCACCTTCCCCCGCCGCTCAACCTCCGAAGAATCTTCGAAGGTAGAGCGCCGAGGGCATTCGGCGCCGCGTGCCCCAGCGTCGAAACTTGGGTTGGTTTTTATAGAGGTTTTCCTTCCTCGTAGTCCGGGCGGTTAAGCCAAGACCCTCGGTCCCAGTCTGCAGCCGCGAGACATGACCACGACACTGCAGTCCAGGATTACGAGCCCGGCGGTGGCAAGGGGTAGGAAATTCCTCCCCCGCCTGCTCGGTGGCAGTGCGAGTGCACACCGAGCCCGCCCTTACTCCCCCACTAAGAGAGGAGCGTCTCCCTGCTCCATCCGCTGTGCCCTCTGCTAATCAGAGGGACACGCAGAGGAGCCCCCCATGTCAGGCTACTCGCCATCGGCCAATAAGATCCCTTAAAGTGGGAAGTTATTGGCCGATGCCCAGGGTGCACCGGCCCAACGACTACTCTTCCCTCCAGACGTATCCAGGGGGACCAGTAGCCATCAGGCACACGGGGAGGTTGCCTGACATCGCAACCTATGCCGAATCTGATCTAACCTAACCTAACCTAACCTAACCCGAAGTGACGTTCAGCCCCCCGCGGTGATCGGATCAACTTGTAGCAGCTCCGCTCAAAAAAAAAAAAAAAAAAAAAAAAAAAAAAAAAAACCGCGAGGAAAAATTCGAAGTTTCCGGTGAGATAGAAACTTTTTTTTTTTTTTCGACCGCAAAATTAAAATTGTGAACACCCCGTATATAAAACTGTGTGAAGACGCGCCAAAAACTGGGCTTATAAAAGACATTATAGACTCTAAGGATCATTTAAGTGCAAAAACAAAAATTTTAAGTACCATAGTTAAGAAATTATTAAGGTTACAAACTTAAGAAAATTTTTCAAAATTGTCAAAAATTTTAGGGTGCTATAACTTTTAAACGTCTGAACCGATTTTTGTTTTTAAACCGTGGGGGTTATTTTTTCTCCGATTTTTATCTATGGGATTTTTTTTCTTCCGAGCTGACCCTTGAAACTCAAACTAAATTTTAGGTAGAGTCATAGAGATAAAACCTGAACTCTACCATATATCAGAGAGAGCAGCATCGGAAAGAGCTCAACGAGCCCGTTCTAACGAGCCGTCGCACGCGACTCTGGGACCAATAGTTCAGCAGATATCGAAGTTTAAAAACCCGGCCGCCATCTTGGACGGCCATCTTGGATTTATTAAAACACTCATAACTTCGGAACCGTTGGTCCTATTGGACCCGGATTTTCTTTGGGAAGGTGATCCGGTGATTTTTTTTTTTTTTTTTTGGTGAACAAGATGGTAACAATACAATACACTGCGCAGCATACCCTTGAAATTCGCCCAGCTTGGGCGGGGGAGCGCCGCGACCTCGTCACAGCGTTAGGAGGATGATGCGTGATCATCTGACGATCAGATTCGGCATAGGTTAGTATTCATTCGGGTTAGGTTAGATTCGGATTAGGTTAGTTTAAGTTAGGTTAGATCAGATTCGGCATAGGTTAGGTTAGATGCGGGTTAGGTTACATTCGGGTTAGGTTAGATTCGGATTAGGTTAGTTTAAAGTTAGGTTAGATCAGATTCGGCATAGGTTAGGTTAGATGCGGGTTAGGTTACATTCGGGTTAGGTTAGATTCGGATTAGGTTAGTTTAAAGTTAGGTTAGATCAGATTCGGCATAGGTTAGGTTAGATGCGGGATGCTCCCTACTGCCGAGGAAGGTCGCCGGGGGGTTTTAGTGGGTAGTCCCGCTCCGATCTGGAGCGGGGAGTCCCACATATCCCCGCCGCCGATCCCCGTTGGCGGCGGGTTGAACGCGTAAATGCGTTTCCCCTCGACAAAAAAAAAAAAAAAAAAAAAAAAAAAGATCTGATTCGGCATAGGTTAGGTTACATTCGAGTTATGTTATATCTAACGTAGGTTAGATCAGATTCGGCATAGGTTAAATTCAAATTATGTTAGATTCACTTTACCTTAATTTAGATTCGGGTTAGGTTAGATCAGATTCGACATAGGTTAGATTCGAGTTATCTTAGATTCGCTTTACGTTAGGTTAGATTATGGGTTTTCACCTTGCCCCCAGTCTTACACCGTTTATTTGAAAAAAAAAAAAAAATCTACTTTTTGTAAACCGCCGTGCGTAGCGTAGGCTCGTAGATTTTGTCACGCCCAATCCAATGACACCTCGCACGGGACGCTCCGACGCTAAAAACGGCAAAAATCGCCCTCCCACCCGCCCATAATAGCTTGGTTAGGTAAACATTCAGCATTTATATTAAACAAAATTTTGCAGAGGAAGTTTGATTTTAAGCCCTATCAACAAGGTTCACTTGGCAGCATTGTTGAAGCATGTACAAATTTACAAACTGACCATTAATCGTAATACAAAATATTGCCTATTCAATAATCGCATCCGGATTGAGTCTGTAACTCAAAATGTTTTATATTTTTATTTTACATTTTCTTTTGTTTATTCATATATTCGTATACTATATTTATAAAACTTATGAAATCTTACTAGATTAAGAATCTACTTTGATCAGGGGCACAGCAGTGCCGCCGCCAAGTCGAGCGAAAAGGGCACGGCCGTACTATCCTTTTCTCGAAGCCACTCAGGGATCTTTTTATTAAAACTATTTGGTTCTTTTATAATAGGCCATTACACATTATTTTAAATATGTTTTTTCTACTCTTCCTTTTATAGCTATCACTTTGTTTGTTTACCTTTACTCTTTTTTATCTTACTTCTTGTCAGTTCGTTGTACTTATGAAATATATCACAATACGCTAACCATTGTGTTCCTCATTATTAAACAGGACTTTTGACCCCTGTGTAACTTCATTTTGGGTAAAGCTAGAGGCCTGAATTTACAATGGCGAAAAGTAGATACTGCAACAAGCTACAACCCTAAACTACATGCCATTCCTACTTATTATAGTTTACGAGCTATAGCCAATTGAAGTTAAGCAATTTTGTAAGTGACACATTCACCGGTCATCAAAAAGATCTAGTACTTCCACTATACCTAGAGAGCTGAAATTTCGCACAGAGGTAGGGTTTAGTACCCATATTAAGGGAAAACTTTCAAAACTAGGATCGTTGTAGGCCAGGAGTACCCGATGGCTCAGCATGAGAGATGTGCTGCCTTTGCAGAAAATACACAAATCAACATGATGAGTTTTAGTTGTTGATTACATCAATGTAATTATGTGGAACCATTGAGCTGATCTGATAATGGAGCCGGAAGGTGGCTATAAGAACTCTGTAATAAAACGATGCAACCCCATCGAGTTTGGGCTTGTTCGACACGGCTTGAGAAGTACTTTGGTTCTATGTAGTTTATACTTTGTTATTCTAATGTGGTGATACAGAGTGTGTGGCGGCACTTATGTATAAACAAACAAATAAACACTGAGCAATAAAGTGCACGACACGTGTGCGCAACAATATTACAACAACGAGTACCTCCACGTGGTGAAGGCGGTAACAGTTTATTAACTGGCTAAAACTCCCATATAATGTCAATAAATGCCTTCGGGCTTATGTTCTTATTGTTGTCTTATTGAATAGTATCTAGCACGGTAGCCGACCCGGTAATGCAGGGGAGCAGCCATCATCAACTTCAAGTGTACTTTTTCATCATTTGATAGTGTATAGCATTATTTCTGTAGTCTTTGTGTAACTACTACCACTGTAAAAAAGATGAATACTTCAATAGAACCAGAAATATTGTACATAAATGACAATCCCAAAAGAGATAGGGAATGGGCTTTAAGAAAAATCCGTAGCTGACGTCCAAGAAATACGACAGGAAAAAAGAAAGAGGAGGACTACCTACAAAAAGAAATGAGATCCCATCAAAAACATAAAATGTACAAAAATGCTAAGTCTCACATCGCAATACTTCCGCCGAAAAAAGGTATGAGATCTCACGTCAAGGCAAGTCAGTTATTTTAGTAAGTATGGAAGCACTTTATTAGCGATAATTTGATTCCTAATTATTTACGTTGGCCACATCTACAGTGACTGCATTCATATTAGACGTCTTTATATCTGTAACAAATATAATTACTTGGCAATCGTATATACTTAATATCAAATAATAAGCAATCTGAGAAGGTATTACCTCGCAGCAGCACTTTATTAGTAAAAAATGCTAACAAACATAAATAGAACGATTTGTAATTGGCGCCACGTAAATGAAAGTTCTGAATCAAGGTCAAAGTTCTATTGTCACTTTAGGGTGTACACAAAACAGAGGCAAAGTTACATTGATAATATACGTGGAAATTGTAGTATACCGGGCGGGACGCGTAACGGAGAACGACTGGCTCTCGCTTCACATGCGCGCCCACGCGGAGGCCAAAACTACATGTCTCAGTATGTCGCTCACCCCTACATCGATTTGGAGCCGGGGGCTGCCAGCGTGTAGTTAAGGCTGAATCGCCCGTCGGCAATCTTCCCATCGTGCTGCGAAGCCGCTAGGGGGAACGGGGTAATTTTTTTGTGAGGTATTCTTTCTCCAGCAATGCACGGACCCGACCACTACCACGAGACATGATCGCAGCAGTTGCGGGGCCAAGACCAATACGCCGGCACAGGAATAGAGTGCCCCAGGCTTGAATGTAAAGCAAGGGGACACGCGGAGAAACCCCCCATATCAGGCTATTCGCCATCGGCCAACAAGAACCCTTAAAGTAGGAGGTTGTTGACCGATGCCCAGGGGGCATCGGTTTGACAGCTACCCTTCCCCCCAGACGTGTCCAAGGGGATCAGTAGCCATTAGGTACATGAGGAGGTTGTCTAACATCGCACCCCAATCTAACACACTGATTGATAATTTTTTTTTTTTTTTTTTTTGAAAATAGTTACAGGGGTTCTAAGTACATTCTCAGACGCATTAAAATTCACAGTGGTAATGTTAATGATACAATAAATCTATGTTTTATTAATAGCTAAAAAATTATATTTTATTCTTAGCTTTTTTTTATATCCTAACCTAAATCCAAAAAATCACAACAATCGTGATATTTTTGATACCATGCTCTATTAAGGGTTAAGCAGCTATCTTTCTCTGTAGGAAGAGCTAAAAAGGAGAAATCTTACATGAGGAGGCTGCGACATTTCAGGATGGATTCACTGGAGATGCGTCGAAATCTTATTGATGCCGCGTCTATGTTTAAGTTATTTCAGCTCATAATAGATTGCTCTAGGTTACTCCAATTCCGCTTACGAGTCCCCTCCCGTCCCCCGCGACACGCGTAGTCACTTCATTTAGTGCTCCACTTAGAACAACTGTGCTGGGTTCTAGTTCCCCAATACCAAGACTAAGCTGGATTTTGAATCGTTGTAGCGACATGGTCGACGTAATTGCGAATTGTGTTACATACGTACATTGCGATAGTACATTCTATAGATTAGCTTATAAGTGTTTATCTTATAAATAATACATAATTTATATATATGTATGTACCTACCGCGTACGTACATAGTGGAAGCTGTGTTTACCTGTAAGTGGCTATTACGTTTAAGTAGTGTTAAGAAATTCAGTGTTATAATAAAGTATTAGTCTAGATACTCGTTGGAGAACCTAAGTAAATAAATAAATACGAAGAGTAGACGAAATACGTGTTATCGCGGTACCGCGCCACGCACTCCTCCCTACAGTAGGTACTACACCGAAATGGAAAGGCGATGGTGTAATAATTTCATGCAATTCCAACGAACACTAAACGCATTATAAAAATTGACGTTTTCATTGGGATGTGCGATATATGTGTTACATTTGCACAGCGTGCAACAGAACAATAACCTAATTATTATAGAAAGTATAACTATTGTCTTTGTAAGTACTTTGTCAACTAAACTTCAGATTGACAAGCAATAGGTTCATAACATAAATGGCAGAATTTTGCTAGTTTTACCAATCACTTTTTACTCCAAAATTTTATGAACTGTAATGACGTGACGTGCCAACAACAGACATCGCCTCCGTCCAGAGAGCGCAGCGTTGTCGGGCGCGATGGGCGTGCCCCCCGCTCCCGCCCCGGCCCCCCCGCGGGCACCTCCGCCGGCGGCACGCGCGCCCCCCCGCAAGGGGGAGCTCCGCGACGGGCGCGCCGAGGCCGTGGACCCGCGGCTCCTCCTCGCCACGGCCGCGGTGATGGTGTACATGTGCGCTCTGGTCGCGGTCTCTCGCTGCTTT
>CASGFV010000019.1:0-31179 GCA_949316235.1 Oegoconia quadripuncta
CATGAATAAATAAATATAGTTAAGTATTTAAGAACTAAAATAACCGACAGCATATTTTTACGGACACCATGTTGGATTTTTTAAAATAAAATCCTAACCTATGAGACTCTGGGGATCAAGACGAAACGAGCGACACCTTGTACTTCAAAATCGGTCAAGCCGTTTTGGTTAGTAGTACGTATTCGAGAGTTCTGGACCAGCCCCGGGCCCTCCCCCTAAAAAAAGGTCACCACGGTGTGTTCCCCCTTTCACGGTCTCATTGGCGGCTTTAATTGGGTCGTTATTGACGGATTTGCCAGTTAACTTTGTTTGCTAATTATAATGGATAGTAAAAAATTGTCCTTATCTAACCTAATAATAGGTTCACACATAAATCAAGTGGACGATAACTCCTCGGCTTTTGGCGCTTTTGTGTACCTACAACTGATACAAGTCTGAACTTGTTCATGGTAAGCATAGCGATTACAGCAGGTGTATGTTTTTAATATGGAAAAAAATTAAATTTATTGTCAGCAATGAAACTGCCTTTCCATTATTCTTTTATTTAGTTTTCTAATTTATGATCAATTTATATTTATGGCAGTAGTCGACAAAAAACATGCACCTTTTACGGTGAATAGAAACTTCGTAATTTAAGTTATTTCATTATAGTATACCATTTTTTCCTAGTAAGATTTGGAAACAGGTGAGACTTTTTTGCTCGTCACGTTGGAATGTGTACGCCTTTAGATGAAATGATAACGATCACCCACTGTCAAATTTATTTATGTTAGTTATTCTTTAGATCGCCATCTGCGGCATACGCAGTATTTTTTCTTAATTTTTTAATTCGATTCAATAATAAATATGTAGGGTTAATTCTTAATAGCTACTACGTATGTGGTATCACCACTCTACCTGGATAGGGTATTTAAAGCGAGACGGCTTGTACAGCACCACAGTCCAAATTCGATCGCCCGCCTCGCCTCGAGACACAGTCGTACATTTCATAGTGAAAAGTGTTAAACTACGCTTTCTGTCATGTCGGTAAGTTTTTGTCTGTAACTACATTGTTTATGTGTTGTCTACTTTACCTGGACGATCTGTTTCGATGCAATTGCTTGACCTAACCTTCGTTTTCTGCTCGTTTCAGACGTCGATTCCTGACAGTGATTACACCTTTAAGAACTATTACTTTCCTACTGCCGATCTAAGCGACGATGATGAAACTCAAGATCCTCCTGCCTTGAAGGTCAAGCAAAACATTGCTAAGAGAAACATTGATTGTTTCTTTGAGAAGCCCAAGAAAAAGAGGGTCCGACTACAGTCTTCCAATATTGCCCAAGCTAACGGAGAAGGAACTTCATACATTTCATCGAATAATGATGACGGATCCTCAGCGAGTCATCTCATTAAAATAGAAGTGTATGAGATGAAAAAGTTGAAAGATGTTCAACCAATTGATTACTGGAAATATGCAGATGTTCGTGTTAAATATTACGCCTCAGAAGACGACAAGCATTACCGAAATGTAAGAGATTTAATTTACAATATAACAAAACAGGTGGCAACGAAGACCGACTGCACAAAGTACTACATAACAGCGGATAAGAAATAATTCCTGGAATAGCCCGTTTCTTGCGACTCCCAATAGAGCAACGTTATAATTTATGGGTTTCTTCTTAGCACATTAACTGTCGCGACGCAGACTCTACTGAAAAACAGCAATAAATTTTTCGTTCCCCACCGTTTTATACCTGTCTATAAGATACACCTCATATAAGCCACATGCCACCGAGAGATACATTTGTCTAACGCAGGCAGAAGGATGGCACACTTCGAAACTCAATACGATGACCAACTGGTACGACTGTGTCTCGAAGCCGAACAAGACGAAATCGACCGACAACTCTATGAATTCCATGAAGAAAACCTAAATAATCTCCGCCAGTGGGCCAATTACGATTATGGTGGGTATTCAAGACCCTCACCTCCCCCTATACTAACATTTCTGCAGCGGCCAGCGAACCCACTCATGTCATTGGAACAGGAAGAAGAAGTTTATGAAACGTCGTGGGCGTCTGAAAAATTGTTTTCATTATCACCGGGTGTCTATAGTCCAACCCCGCAGATAGATTAGTTAGCTACAATATTGTATTATAATGTTTAATTAGAAAATAAATAAAGTAAAACTGTAATTCTGATGTTTCATTATCTTCACTCTTCTATATCAAAATAGGATAATGTAAATAAAAAACAGATAATTGGTAAAATAAATTTATTTCAAAAAATGGTTTTAAATATTTTATTTATGAATATATCGTTATACAAAGGAATATCGCAAAAATCTCTTAAAAACTCTGACATGCTCATATTCATAAACTTAAAGTACAGATACACTAAACAGTATTCACCACAAACAGAAGTTAAGTGACTTTGAAGAATTTTATTATTGTAAAACCATTTCCGAGTATTTCTTTTCAAAAACGATTTATGGTGGCCGGTAGGCTTTCTACCATATGAATCAAAATATTCACCGATACCATTAGCATTGATATGAATGGCTACCCAATGTGATCCCGATTTTGTATCAGGATCCAAGTTAGAAATAAAGTAAGTGGGTGCTTCTATGTACATTGGTATTCTGTTAGCAGGGAACACGTTAAATTCTAGACTGTGATTTATCTTTTTCATAAATAGTCTAATTTCGTGTGTATCCATTATTGAAATACTTTCTTAAATACATACATTAAGGTAGTTTAACGGATAATGATGAAAAATATTATATGGAAATCTTATATACTATAATAGATACAAAAATGCTGAATACTTAACTATTATAATCTACACTCACATCTCTATTTTTATTAATTTCTATAACATTGTCAAACTCTGCGTACACAATGCAGTTAAGAGTTTTTGCAAGAGCTGATTCAAATTGGACTTCTATTCTAACACACCCATGTTTTATCAAATTCCAGTGGGAACTTGAGTTAGCAGATAGATCAGGAGTTAAATCAAATGCCATTAAGCAGTATCCATTTGCATAGTCCTCAATCGATATGGAATTGCCTTCATTCAAAAAGTGAATACCTGTTCCAGTATATAACGTATGGTAACTACTCGTAAACACACCGCTACGGTATGATGGCATTAGGGTTTTAGAAGGAATTTGTTGCCCATCTACATACAAGCTAAATACATTTATATCATGATTATCGAAGTTAAATGGATTGGTATTGAAAGTACCATTAAAAGCAACATTATCAACAAATCCGATAATACATCTTTTCGGCACCTGACCAAGAAATACATTGTCAATTGTTTTTCCACGGACTCCTGATGGAATAGTTAAAACTTTAACTTCAGCGCGAGTAATTGGATATTTTGCAGTTGTAGTGGTTAAAACTTTTTGATGAGCGAGTAAAACGGATGGATTTATTCTTGCCTTTCGCAATATAAGAGTAGCGCTATCAATTTGAACTTTATATTTTGAATTCACTGATGATGACATTAAATTAAAAGTGTCTTTGTTACGTACTAATTTAACACGTATTTCTACCCCATTTATTAAGAACTTTTCTTGATTAAATAGATCACCGTGCAAATGTCCAATCATTTCAACTGATTTGCCGTCTTTTACCCGTTGATGTCTTTTGTGAAAGCCCTTGTTGTTGTCATCACATGAATCCATCTTTGAAGCTGTATCTTCGTACCACATACCACAAGTCAAGTGTGATTGTTTTGCCGCTGGTCCATAATTAAGTAGAGTCTCAATATAAGCCCGATAAGCATATGTGTTATTAGGAGGTGATACAAGTTTTTGATTTAGATAAACATCTAATTGGTTGAAAAGTGAATGCAACCAATTATTAACAGGTGCTGTCTTCTCATCAGGGGGAGGAGTGGTAGAATCTAGGTTTATAATTTTAGCTTTAACATGAAGGAGGGTGTGTGACAAATCAATGTAGTCATCTCCACTTCCTGGCATAACAAATTCAATTGGTCCTTCATCACTTAGCGATGATATCGGTGTACAATGAATCCATTGCCCACTCTCAATACTTGTCTGTGTTGATGGTATAGCAAAAAGATCTAACTCTGATTTAACACACTCACAAGAATTATTATGAAGAAACGACATAGTTAATTTGAAAATATATCTTTTATATTACTTTTTTTCTTCCTGTCAACTCCTCTTCGCTTAGATGGTTTCAATGAAATGGTAGGTTTCTTTCGAAGTCTCTTGATTTTATACCCTGAGCCAGACATAAGCGAATCAATTTTGTTATCCGCTTTTCGTTTTAAATTAGCACTTGCTTCTTTGAGTCGAGACTTAATTGATTCCCCCATTGGTTGTGCCCTGACCATATCTGATAATAAACCTACTCCTGCGCTTAATGCCTCTTTCCCGACTGTCTTGGCACCACTTGCTATGAGTGGAAATACAGATCTAAATAGTCCGCCCAAAAAACTTCCAATGCCGTGACCACGTTGATGCGGTACACCTCTGTATATGATACCTACACCTGATCCAGCTTGATTAGAATAATAATGATGATAAGGACAAACGATATTATCACGCTTATAATTCATTTTATTCGTTTAAAATGTAGTTTAACACATGCAGTTCCAAACTGGAATGGAACTCTATTACCAATGCTTGTTCTTATATCTATTTCGATTATGTCAAATTCTCTGCGCATTACTGGAAGATAATGAATTGGAGATAATACGTGCATTTTATAAGCACCATAGTTGTATTTTGATGGATCTAGCGGTATGATTCTAAATAATGAGGTCATTACATCTCCAACTATTTGAGGATGAATAATATCAGAGTAAATAAATAGCTGTGATGGTAATCCTAATTGTAAGTTCGCTGGGTATTTAGCGTATGGATCCGCAATTAAATTTGTATATGGCTCGAAACCGAGTTGAAGATTTAATGTAGGTGACAAAATCAACGATGATACACTGCGAGTTAAGTTCGTAACAGTGATAAGTTTCGAGTCGTTATCAATTTGGAATGCCACTTGATTTTGTAGGAGGCTATTTTCATTAAATACTTTTAGAAAATTGTTGATGTTATCATAAGGAAATGAAGGAATTTGGGATTTATATTCCACTGATATTAATGATTCGTCATCTCCTTCGACTATTACTTTCTTCTTGACGAAAAGAATATTCTCATTTTCTTGGACGTTAAATATAGCACAGGGATAATGAAATTCAGCTAATCCTACAACCCATTCTCCTTCCAATTGAACAGTTTTAGGTAACTTTGTTACAAAGTTGGCGGTTGTATTTTGGGGGAAATATGCAGTTGAACTATTGCTTGGCAAAGTAAGATAAAAACTATCTTCCGTCATATTGTTTCTAAGTTTAATGCGGATATCCAACTATTAAATTTATTAGGATATCCTTTCCATTTGACTAGCACTTCCTTTCTGTTGCCAGAATAGCGAGTGCGTATTATTTTATCTATTTTGTAGGTAATAGTGGGGTCATAGATTACTTTTTGTAATTCCCTTCCATAAAATGTACCAATTATTGATTCATTTTGTAGATCTTTTAATTTGTAAACCAACCAAGGAAGTCTTTTTACAATGGATTCTATTACAAATATTTCATCGGACCAATTTGTTTCATAACCTTTCTGGAAAATGTGTTTATATTTCGTTATTCTAACATAATCACCTACTTTAAATGGTAATCGGTCTGAAGTGTTTAAGTTGTACCTATCATATAAATTAGACCATACTGTCATTATATTACTGGAATTCACATCACTTGGACACATTTTTATACTTGAATGGACACTGTGATTATAAGAATATAATAAATCTTGTAAAATATCAACATACCTATACGTATTATTATGTGTGAAATATCGCCACATTTTCATTTTTAGGGTTCTTTGAAATCTTTCCACAATACTGGCCTTTATGTCCGGATTGTTAGTTGTATAGTAATTAATATTTTTCTTTTTGAAGTACTGGTTTACATCTCTTGAAACAAATTCTGTACCTTTATCAGATTGTATATGTCTAGGAGTAGCTTTCGCTTCAATAAATATGCTTTCAAAACATATCTTTACAGTTTTAGAATTTTTCTTTTTCATAGGTCTCGCAAATGCATACTTACTAAACACATCAATAACACAGAGAATATAATTAAATCCATCATTATATTGATTGTATGTTCGCATGTCACTTAAATCTGCTTGCCAGAGTTCATTAAAATTAGATAAAATATATTTATTTCTAGGAAATCGCCTATTGACAGGTTTATGTAAAGTATAAGTTTCTTGGGATTGTAACCACTTCTTTACATCCTTTTCATTCATTTTCCCTTGCATAGCTTTCGTCAATTTTTCAATGCTACTGTATCCAGCTGGATGAGAGACATCATAATAAATTTTATTTATATTATCTATATGGGAGTCCATTTCTCCCAGTCAAGTTTTCTTTTGTGAAACAAGCCACCAGGTTTTTGCTTTGGCGTTTTAATTTGAGCTGGATCGTCTTTCTCTAAATCAGATGAATGAATATTATTAATATATTCAAGCGTTTCTGGGTTACCTATACAAGATAACGGTATTTTTATATCCCTTAAAGCTGAAGCAAACTTCTCCCAGCCTAATGGTTTTGGGCGTCGTAATGGTCTTAGGGCATCGTTCACTAAATCCACAATATTACTGTTATCAATAACTTCGTCATTGATTACAACATGACCATTGGTATCCCATTTAATAATATTTTCATGATCCAATATACCTTCCAATAACAACTCGCCCTTCTTTTTATATGTTTTTGGTATATACTTAAATAAATAATTTGGAGTGTAACGTGATGAGATATGTTTTTCCGCTGCTACGTCTTCCTCTATTCTTGGCAATTCTGGAACTATTGTTTTAACATCACTTTCTTCCTTTTTAATAGTCTTAAAAACATCATACATAGAGTCATCTGTAACTATTGGTAATTTAATGGGATGACGTTCTTTATTAGCAAAATGTAAATATCTTTGTAAAATTTGCGAGTACTGTGTCCACTTCTCACGATCATCAATTTTACTGTGTAAGATTTTACTCATTTCCTCATCAAGACGGGATAAGGGCTTTTCATGAACATGGTTACTGTCTCTAATCCTTTCTAGGATGTGGGGTTCCACAAGTATCATTTTCTTTGTATGTTCCATTGTAATTTTTACTTATTTAGAAACGAACTTAGTAATCCACTGAGAACGGAACCTAAAATAATGGGTAGGAATGCTCCACCTTTCTGTATAATAATTCGTTTTCGAGAGTTACTTTTACCTTTAGACACCAATTTTCTCAATATAGTTTTGTATTTATTCAACTTGGATTTATCTTGATTCTTCAGAGGAATTTTACCATTTAAAATATTATAAATGCATTCACATAAACAATTTATTTCTTCATCCTTACAAACCTTCAATAAAGCTGTACAATACTTAGGTTTGAGTGTATGTAATGCTTTTAATAAGTCTAGATGCGTCGTCACTCTACCAACCATTGTAAACGACTGATAATATTTTTACAATGTTGTTAATATTAGAAGCAAATACTAAGCAATGTTTGTTGAAAAGAAACAATGTAGATTTAAGAAGCTAAATTTTGATTCCCGGACTTCCTTTATGGGGATTTCATCCAAAGTATCTAAAATACTTTCACAGATACGATTTATTTTGTCATCAGTACATTCTTTTAATAGAGCTTTGCGATATTTAGGTGTTAGTACTTGTAAAACTAACTCTCGATCTCGTGTCACTGCTTCTTCAGACATTATCTACTGTTAACTGTAATTTTATCACGATACGTATTATATTTATAACCCTTTTTCGATACATAAACTACACAATTGCTATTGAGGGGAAATATCTTAGTCTTAAAACGACACATATCGTCTGTATTTTGCTTTAAATCAATCATTAGATAGCCATGTGCTTCTGACGTAGCATCTTTATAAGCTTCTTCTACGAACTTAGAGTTATCTGGGAACACTTGGCGCGCTAAATGGCGTATTTGTGTTCTATCCCGGGGATTTTTAAAATATACTATGTAACTTGAATTTAAAGAAATGTCACGTTGTCCTCTGCCTTGATGAAATAAATTTTGTGTTATATAAAACACGCTAAGGTTTCTATGATGACTACCTTTAGTAAAAATGTCCACTATACGACCATCGGATTCTCTCATAAGATCATCTATTATAAGTAATTGTGGTTGCTTCCCATCAAACATGTTTAAATCCGGTATACCTTGACTGTAGTCGACGTTGTTCAAATTATATAAAGGTTGCATTTCATCGTAACACCATACTACTCGTGAAAAATTAGTGTTACATATTTCTTTCATAAATTTAAGAAAATTAGTGACAAAGTTTGATTTACCACACCCACTAGGACCTGCTACTATAGCTGTGAAGGGGTGTATGAAATGAATCATTTTTCATTATTGAGCGTGTTACTTGCAGGCTGTAGAATGGGGGAATGGAATAAAAACAATAAAACACTTATTATAAACTTTAAATTTTTTACTATATCGCTTCAAAAAGGTGTTATGGCTATGGAGAAGAAGCGACCTAAGAAACTCCACAACAACACATCTTTTAAAATTAGTCATCATACAGTATTATTATTATATGAGTGTCGATAAATATATTCATATACTTCCCACATATACACAGAAATTTCATTTAATTTTTACTTTGATTTTATCAGCATATATTATTATTATAAGCTCCCAATGTCCCACTGCTGGACAAAGGCCTCCTCTCCCTCATATATCAGCATATTATCAAAGTAAAAAAAAAAAAACAATAAAATCAATTTAACATCTCAATTAGTATTATCTTTCATTTTAAAATTACAAAAATAATAATTAACTATGTTTAATTTACTTATACATTTTTAGATTTTCTATACACATTAGTTGCTCAACAACCTGAGTTCTAGGACCCCCCACAAAATACTATATACGTTATACTACGACTACAAAACTATTTTCATACAATGAAGCGAAACAAATTGCAAAAATAGTGCTACACGCTACATACGCATGTAATAAAAATTTGACACAATAGGTTAATTAATTATATAAGGCTACGACGTGTGAATAATAACTTTTTTATATAAAACTAAAAAATGTTCCTGACGTAAAAAATAACTTAAAAGTGTTCACTTTTTCTTAATTTATAGTGTCCCCAAGCTAGAGTATCAGTACAATTTTCCAGTAAATGCCTTTTGGTGTCATTATGCGATAAAGAAATCTTATTAATTTTTTGGGTATAAATTACATGTTTAATAGATTTGAATCGCAACATCTCAGAAATGTGAATCTTTTTTTGGAATAAGCAACTTTTATATTGCTCCATATTAAAATTCTTTGTCACATTTTTATTGACACCTTTTGCTTTTGCTGTAAATTTGTGGTCTACATCAATCGCATACATTTTTGATCTCAATCCAACAAACTCTCTAAATATTTTTCCATTATTTTCATCTTTAAAGAGACCTAGTTTCTTCCTATTAACTAGCGGTAACCCATACTTATTATCCATGGGATAATCAGATGTATCAAAGTAAGTCAATAAATCGGGCTTTATGTCATAATATATATTTTTACTATATATCTGATAGATAAGACTATCGGTATCAGTATAAAGTAGTTTTAAATTCTTTTGAAATTTAATTTTCATATAGTCATAGTGAAAGTCATACATTAATGTTTTCGAAATATCTAATATGCAAAAACCTAAATATATAGGCTTGTTATACAGCAATTTAGTTTTTCTTAATTGTATAGCTACCAACGATTCTGAGAAAATTGAAAGACTGTGAAATTCAGGCCTCGATATTAATGATTGAGCACCTTCAACTTTACCTCGATTCTCCCAATGTGTGAGTAGTTTTACATTAACCCGTTTTTCGATATTTTCCATAGTTTTTCCAAAGACAGAGTTATTCATTAGTTTATAAAAATCCTTTTCAAAGTCTGAGACCGCTAAAGTACGCATATTTGTGTTTAAATCGATGTATTTTTTCAGCCATATACTTTGTTTAAATTTAAGTACTCGGTGTACTTTCGTTAATTGTAAACCATATTTTAAACATTGTTTTAGATTCCTATAATGGATGATGTATTTAGTTTTATTGTTTAAATTTAGTATTAATTTTTTTTCTTTGCTATTTTCAGAGCATAAATTATCCGGACAGAAAGGTAGATCGGAATGAGAATCGTGTAAATTATCAGGATATTGTAAATCAACTTCTAACACGAATCCATATTCTGAATCATCTGAAACGTTGAAATTAGTATTTACATCAACCCATTCAAACTCACCGATGGGGAGATATTGTGACATAGCCCAACCGTACAGGTTATTTGCATCTAGGTAGATCAAATAGGATGAAGGTAATTCATTATTGTAGTCTTCCATGAACATATTATTAGCTTTCGCGTGTCTATTGCTACATTGAGAAATACCGCCTCTAATACCTTTTTTTATGAACGCAATTTTGGCAAAATCGGTCAGAAGTTCTAGGTTTACTTTTGTATACTTCAACATGGCATCCCAACTCAGACCGGGCGCAGTAAAATAATGAGCAGGGTCTAAATCATAAGTAGATAAACATAAACTTCTGAAATTCTCAAATATGTCAGTTAGTAATAAGACGTCGGTTTTTAAATATAAATCTGAGTAATCAGACATATTTTTACAATTAAAATGATTCCATACGTCTTCTGCGTGTTTATAACTTTCCAGTGAAACATGCTCATTTACCAGCGAGTTATAAAATTTATCTTGGGCTGGAAGATAATCTTGTTTTAATATATTAAATGAAGTCATATATTCATAAGGGAAAATGCCTTTCCTAGTCAAACGCTTAAAATCTTCTTGATCCGGAAAATTTTTATGGAGTTCATGAAATTTGTCGGTTTTAAGATTTTGTGCTAACTTTTCCAAACTACACGACATGAATTTAAAAGAATCTAAAAATCTCAAGGTCATAGTATTATTTAAAACATTAATTTTTTTTGAAAATGATATATACTTTTCCTTGTTTTGGGGAATTATTTCAATATCTCCCTCATCAAAATTCAGCGCGTGAACAATGAAATGTGCATCATAATTATTTAAGTTGTGCAAAAAGACAGGAACAAACCGGGGAGCTCTATAATTAGAAGCACACATCGAGTGAGCAACTCCTTTGTACAAGCCAGTATACCAATCACAATATACCGTGGAATCATTTTTCAATTCACTTTCACAAATAAAACATACCCTACTTTGTAACACATCCCGATTATTTTCGGTGGTCAATGGCACTGGACATATCTGAAAGGAGTTTTTTCGACAGATGTTAATTAAATCATTTTTAAGAAATTTCATAAAAACCTGGGCACAATCTTCACCCGTATACTTTCTATAAACAGAAAGTTGATCATTGTATGAACATTTAATATAATAGCCGAAACTATACACTTCGTGTTTTTGTATATTGGCTGTGAAGGATTTAGATGGGTCGTTTTTACATGTTTGTATGGGCTTTAAAAATGATTCGAAATCTGCGTACACTACAAACGGAATTTTTAATTTTTTCTCATAATTGTTGAAGGCTAATCTGTTATTAGGTAGCGGTTCTCCACACCATATGGTTTTCCTCGGCTTGTCATTTGGTAAATCAGTTTTTATATGATTACAATCGAACTGATAGTGATTGTTTAACTGTTCCTGTGTTGGAAAATACAGCAAACAGCCGTCACAGATATAAACAGCGCCGTGTCTCGCAGTGATTTGATTACTAACTAATCTAGATAAATTCTTTATGTAGCAGTAATGGCCACAGTTACTAGCACCATTTTTCAAATATAATAAATTAATGTGAGTTTCTTTTCGATGTTTCGTGAAGTATAAAGGCCCAATGATTTGGTTTTTTTTCTCTTTAGCAACATATTCTAAACCGAAAACGTTTAAGCTGATATTATTTAGCTGTTCAAATTTATGAATATCTTTAAGTTTCATCGGGAAAGGAATGTTTGTGAAATTTAATTTGTTTTTATGACTTAAATATGACGTTACTCTGTCAGAATGTTGAGCAGCTGGATATAGTGCGGAAAGTACAGCCCATTGAAAACATTGTTGGTCATTATTTTTAACATTTACGATGGCTTTTTTGTGTTTTATATCAAGAGGCAAGTCTATATAGGAGGAACCGCGTAAAGGGTTAAATTTATTAACATTCATATCAAGATATATGATTTTCTCCAAACTCCAACCGCTGTCTTTCTTTTCAAAATTACTAACTTTTTCAGAAATTTCTTTAAAAATTAATGAAATTATGCTATCAGGATCATCCCCCACGCAATAGCTATAATTAAAAGTTTGAAAGTCAAAAGAATTGTGTAAATCTTTTGTTTGTTGCACAAAATCGGCATGTAAAATAAAATTTACCTTGATGAGGGTTAAATCACTAATGCATTTGCTCATCAGTTGTAATAAAGTGGATTTTATTCCTAATAGAAATGATTCAGGCGTTTCGACTTCTAAATGTAATATATTGGAGTCTGAAGTTATTCGGTAAGTTTTTACCCTTTGTCCAAATGCACTCTCAATAACCTGAACATTTGCTAAGTTATCGTGAACAGTAATTAAATTATTTTTATGTAAATTACTCTTTAAATGGCTAGAAAAATATCGCTTGCTGACTGACACTTTACATATGGTACATTCTACTATTAGTTTATCTAAGTAACTCACAGTTGGGGGCACTATTCTTGATGTTGATGGTTCTTGATAATCTTGACATTCTAGTGTTCGACGAGTCTTCGAAGCAGTTCCTTCACATGATTCCGATTTTCTTTTCCCGCCAACTTGAGAACTCGATCTGTAAAGAGGTGCATAGGTTAATAAGTATAGGTTAAAGTAAACATTCAAAATTAATATTACAATCGAGAACTCGATTATAATACTCACATTGCACAGCTTGCAATATGCTTGCATTAGCATAACACCATCAATTTCATCGGTCTCTCCAGTAGTCACATAATTTTTTTTTGAATGACCACGACAAGGTGTATAATAGGGCATAATCTCTAAGTCCTCCAACATGGCATTAGGCAGTTTGTGACTAATATACCACATTCTAATACAACGATGAAATTTACTTATTATAAGTAATTTATTTAATGATAGTATTTCATCAGTCGACAAAGACAACATTGTTCTAAATTCAAAACTACGAATTAATTGTTAGTGATACCAATACCCCAGAACAACTCGTTTATATACCGACCCATACTCGCCCCCTCTACATTAGTTTGGTACATGTTCATACAAGTTACTCGTTCGGGTATAGAATCATAACAATAAAAACAAGGGAAAAAAAAACTTACGATTTTGTTGGTCCTTGGTTTGCGACATCATCGTAGAGTTCATAGAGTTGTCGGTCGATTTCGTCTTGTTCGGCTTCGAGACACAGTCGTACCAGTTGGTCATCGTATTGAGTTTCGAAGTGTGCCATCCTTCTGCCTGCGTTAGACAAATGTATCTCTCGGTGGCATGTGGCTTATATGAGGTGTATCTTATAGACAGGTATAAAACGGTGGGGAACGAAAAATTTATTGCTGTTTTTCAGTAGAGTCTGCGTCGCGACAGTTAATGTGCTAAGAAGAAACCCATAAATTATAACGTTGCTCTATTGGGAGTCGCAAGAAACGGGCTATTCCAGGAATTATTTCTTATCCGCTGTTATGTAGTACTTTGTGCAGTCGGTCTTCGTTGCCACCTGTTTTGTTATATTGTAAATTAAATCTCTTACATTTCGGTAATGCTTGTCGTCTTCTGAGGCGTAATATTTAACACGAACATCTGCATATTTCCAGTAATCAATTGGTTGAACATCTTTCAACTTTTTCATCTCATACACTTCTATTTTAATGAGATGACTCGCTGAGGATCCGTCATCATTATTCGATGAAATGTATGAAGTTCCTTCTCCGTTAGCTTGGGCAATATTGGAAGACTGTAGTCGGACCCTCTTTTTCTTGGGCTTCTCAAAGAAACAATCAATGTTTCTCTTAGCAATGTTTTGCTTGACCTTCAAGGCAGGAGGATCTTGAGTTTCATCATCGTCGCTTAGATCGGCAGTAGGAAAGTAATAGTTCTTAAAGGTGTAATCACTGTCAGGAATCGACGTCTGAAACGAGCAGAAAACGAAGGTTAGGTCAAGCAATTGCATCGAAACAGATCGTCCAGGTAAAGTAGACAACACATAAACAATGTAGTTACAGACAAAAACTTACCGACATGACAGAAAGCGTAGTTTAACACTTTTCACTATGAAATGTACGACTGTGTCTCGAGGCGAGGCGGGCGATCGAATTTGGACTGTGGTGCTGTACAAGCCGTCTCGCTTTAAATACCCTATCCAGGTAGAGTGGTGATACCACATACGTAGTAGCTATTAAGAATTAACCCTACATATTTATTATTGAATCGAATTAAAAAATTAAGAAAAAATACTGCGTATGCCGCAGATGGCGATCTAAAGAATAACTAACATAAATAAATTTGACAGTGGGTGATCGTTATCATTTCATCTAAAGGCGTACACATTCCAACGTGACGAGCAAAAAAGTCTCACCTGTTTCCAAATCTTACTAGGAAAAAATGGTATACTATAATGAAATAACTTAAATTACGAAGTTTCTATTCACCGTAAAAGGTGCATGTTTTTTGTCGACTACTGCCATAAATATAAATTGATCATAAATTAGAAAACTAAATAAAAGAATAATGGAAAGGCAGTTTCATTGCTGACAATAAATTTAATTTTTTTCCATATTAAAAACATACACCTGCTGTAATCGCTATGCTTACCATGAACAAGTTCAGACTTGTATCAGTTGTAGGTACACAAAAGCGCCAAAAGCCGAGGAGTTATCGTCCACTTGATTTATGTGTGAACCTATTATTAGGTTAGATAAGGACAATTTTTTACTATCCATTATAATTAGCAAACAAAGTTAACTGGCAAATCCGTCAATAACGACCCAATTAAAGCCGCCAATGAGACCGTGAAAGGGGGAACACACCGTGGTGACCTTTTTTTAGGGGGAGGGCCCGGGGCTGGTCCAGAACTCTCGAATACGTACTACTTTGGTTGTAGGACGCATCATAGAAATTTACATACGTACATACTTATACACAAGGTTGTATTTTGTATACCAAAAAAGCCGATAAGAGTGTATGTATGTGTACGTATGTAGATTTCTATGATACGTCCTACAGCCTAAACGACTTTACCGATTTTGAAGTGGAAGTTTTCGCTCGTTTCGTCTTGATCCCCAGAGTATCATAGGTTAGGTTAGATCATATATGTTGTAGTTAATACGGCTAGAAAAAGTCGTCTGTTGTTTTTCATCGCAGGTTAAAAAAAAATCTTTGCACATACAAACAGCGCCATCTAGTTCCACACTAAGCAACTAGGCTTGTATTATAAATAATACCAGATGGTTGATAAACTACACAAATACATGTTTTTTTGTACATAAATACGTATATAAATGAAAAACATCCATAACTCGGGAACCCATGTCTGTATTCATCATACAAACGTATGCCCCTAGCGGGATTCGAACCCGCGACCGTTTGGTATAGCAGTCAGAGTTTTTAACCACTAATTAAACAGGTCGTCAATTGTAACCGTTAAAATACACAACACTCAAAATTTCACATCAATCAATCATCTTGTTTCGTGATTTCATTTCCGTTTTCAATTTTTTCGAGATTTTCAATATGACGTCTTCATTATATCAACGATATAATCGCCTTGATACACTTAAAATTGTATATATAAAACTAACGAGAACAGAAAACTCGACACAGAAGTTGAGGTAACAACATTAATTGAAAATTTAGACAACCCTGAGAATCTCTCGGAACGAAAAATTCATCAATAAAGCAACCGTGTTAAAAGCTAGATATCTTTTCGGCCAAACCGATTTCCATCAAGCATGGCTAAAACCATTTGGCAGATCCCAGCTTTCGAAAATTAAATAGTAAATTGTATAACAAGGCAACAAAGGCGAGGGATTCAATGTATATCGCCCGACGTAAAAAAATATTTTGTGCTCGAATAATACGAGCTTCTTTTCATTTCGCTCTATGAGGAAAAAAAACAAGAAGCGCTTCTTACGTAAATATATCAGTTAATATTTTTACAAACTATGTAATGTTTAAATGAGAACAAATTCCGTGCGTAGTTCGCACGCTTTTAATTAGTAGTATTTGTTTTTTAATAAGGATGGCGGACGGCGGCCCGCTGCCATTACTTTTTTCATACAATTTTAGTTCGATCTCTTTGGTAGAATCGTGCCAAGGAACTACGGAGCATGTCTATGTAAGAAACATTAATCCTGTTCCATGTTCCAAATGCAAAACTCTTTTATTCCCTGTTCTAAAGTCTGATAATAGGTATGAAAAACCATTTTCAAAACCATAGACAGACACCCAGTAGACAAAAGCTTCAAACTTATAAAACGTTTTTTTCAAAAAGCTTTAAATTTATAATTAATAACCCCGTTTTTCATCCACGTGTAAAAAACAAAACCTTTACCTTAATTTTCTTTTAATTAATATTGTTATGAAAAACAGATTGGCTTTTATCGAAGTTGCTTGTGCTAAAGTTCGTAACGAATTGTCCAATTATTCAATGAAAACAAACGGGAATCCGTCGGTTCGGTGTGGAGGCAGGGATAAATTGTTATCAATCGAATTATTTATTTTTGCGGTTTATTGCTCTTATCGGATGAAAATGGAAATTAATTTATTGTATTGTGGCATGTTCACTTTACTCAATGTAGGTATTATACTTTATCGCATTTCGCAGAGCAACTTAATACGGAGAAGAAGCTTTCCGCCCGCGACTCAGTTCGTTTGGATAAAAAGATATCGCTGCATGGACTCAGTATCTGGCCTGTCCAAAAGGGTAAATATTCATCTAAGGACTCTCAAGCAAGCCTTTATATTGCTGGTAGTTTCACTGCCCGTTAGTATATACTATTTATTCTGTGCAATATTATTTCAAATTAAGTAACTAGGTCGTCTAAATATACAATGACCTTTGTTATTTATAAACTGAATTTCACTTGTTCCCTCGGCTGTACCTTGGTATCCAATGGTATAATGAGGTTCGACAAAAGCATGATGTAAAGATAATCGATGTTAAGGCAAGTATTCTTCAAGTTATTCTTCTGTTTTGTAAGTGCGCTCTTCGTCAAGTAGTAAATTAATGCTCAGTCTCCTTTGGTTATGCTGGAAAGAATAGTATCGTCCTGGTATGTTTATATTTAATGTGTATGCTTATATTAAATAAAGTGTTAAATAAATAAAATATTTTCTGTACAATTTCAAATGGAGGGTACAACCAGAAACACTTCAACAGCGTTATGCGATGACTTCATAAAAATGTACGATCACCAATACGATTTTTTTATAATACCTACTGTATTTTTGGTAATAAACAAGGTTTTCATTTAATTTCAATCCTCTTTTACACCGATGTATCTACTCCAATTCCAAATGAAACTCGTAAGTATAATTTCAGTCTTTTACATAGAGACAAACCGATGTGTGTGTCTACAAACGATAATGCTTATCAAAAGCAAATCGATATTTACGACTCATAAGTTACGTGAGTGCACGAGTATCGAATCTATTCAAGACTGACAGGGGCTGTAACATTACAAATTTTATGTTCCTATGATAGGGCTGTATTCCTGTAAAAGGGTAGTAATGTGTTTTCCTCTCGTTCTACGGTAGATAAAGCACGGACTGCGTATTCCGGATCATAAATACCTATTACTTACAATGTAACGACTAATCCGCTTTGCGAGTACTGGAACGACATGTCGCTAATGTATTAGCTCCTTCTTTCATGTTATTACTTTTCGCGGTTGTGTTTTTCTGACGAATACTGTAGGGCTGCCAGTAGCCCAGCTCTATTGCTTATAGAAATTATTCTGTATTGAAATATAAGTTCTAGTAAAATAAATTTTTGATTAAAATTTTTACCTTAGTGACCACGCCAGATATTGCTTAACTTCGCTAATCGAAAACGAATAACGAATAAGACTGCGCCATCTTTTTGTTCACAGGAAAGATATTATTATTATGAAATTTGTGTAATTGTTCGGAAATCCGCATTGGTAAACCCCACAATAAAATAAACCCAAATCAATTTAGATAAGATCGCTTTTTAAATCTGGGTAATTTGGTAATAGACCCGGATCTTCTGGGTGTGGCTCGATTCCATTGTTCAGTAATTTAGTGGATTCTATTGAAATGGGTTTCTTTATTTAACTAATATGGACCTAACAGTGTTATAAATGACCGACTATTAAGTGCGTGTTGGACATACATTAACTTTGGGTTCAGAAGCATGTCCAAAATCGCATACTTTCGATTTTCAACTTAATAGCAATGAACCCTTATTTCACCGATCGTAAAATTAAGTTTGTTGGTAACCAAAAATTGAGCATATCTAAAAATTTTAATAACACAATTACCTTTTCGATATAACTCAGGATTTGACTTTTGAAATGCATACTGTTTACCTATTAAACAGTTACGGGAAAGAAAAAAAAAACATTCAATATTTTAAAAGACGTTTTCCCTAAAGATATATTTTACATTCAAAAGGTCCCTTCAAAGAAGTTAATTTAATAGTTTCTTTATATAATACAAATACACTTTATTGTACATACATACATATGTACATATGTCACGCCTGTTTCCCGTAGGGGTAGGCAGAGACCACAGACGTCCACTTGCTACGATTCTGAAACACCTCTTTTGCTTCATTCACTCTCATAAGGTTGTTCATACATGCTTATTAGAGTGGCCTTTCACATTCGCTTCGTATATCTCTTTCGTAAGTCTTCTTTGATTCATCCTCTCCAATATCCAAACCATCTCATCATACCTTTTTCAATCTTTGTCACTACGTCTTCATTCACACTGCTTAACTCCCTAATTACACTATTCCTGATTCTATCTTTCAAAGTCACTCCCATTCATACTTCTCAATGATCTCATTTCCACTGCATTAATTCTACTTTCATGCTTCTTTTGCCATACGCATGCCATATCTAACGGATGTGGATATATTCTTTTTGTCTAAAAACCAATATAAGAAACAGTGTTTGGAAGTCCTGTCGGATATTGTTGATACTTAAGATTTAAATTAACTGGTTCGGATTGTTTTTCTGTCTTTGCAGTTATATATAAAATTGTCGTGGATAACGGAGTTGGTTACACAATGACCTCCATTGTCTACATATAAGATTATAAATCATATTTGTATCGTGTAGCTGTTAGTTGTCCTGAATAAAATTAAATAAAATACCCAGCATTTACAATAATACATTTTTTTATGTACAACAAGTTACTACTTGACCACAATCACACCTGATGCTAAGTGAAGATGAGGTCGAAGGTGGAAGCGTACTGACCCGGAAACCCCAAGATATTTGGGGGAACTGGCTATCTTATCTCTGACAACCGAAACAAAACAATGGTTCAACATTGCTGCTTGGCGGCACATTTAGATAAGATGATGGTAGTTAGCCAAGCGGACATTTAAAATGCCCTACCACCAAATAAACCGAGTACTTAAACATGTACCCCGCTGGAGATCGAACCCGCGACCTCGGATTCGTAAACCCAATGTTTAGATTGAGCCATGGAGGCGATAAAATATTTTACAGAAAGTTGGTAAGAAGCTATATAATTTGGCGAGCGTATTACTAAAATCTCTCTTTTCCAGACAACCTTGGATACAAGGACAATATATTTAAATGAGGCAGGTTGTGTGGCATTAAATAAGCATGCAAATATAAACTACGTGAATACATTTCACATACTTTCATTGATATAGATAGACAAACATACCTACTTAAAGAAACAACAATAGTCCCTAAAATATAGGTACAACAATAGAAACAAAACACAAACATACCTATATGAACAGGTGTATCAAATATTTATCAATTTAATATTATAAATGCAAGTTTGGATGTTTGTTTGTTTTTGCTCAATCACGGCGAAACGAATAAATGGATGTGATTGAAATTTAGTACACAGGTAGAAAATACCCTGGAATAAAACCTATTTTATATTTTTGTTCCGTAAAGTGAGTAGTTTCCGCGGAATAAACAAATTAAACATGTCCGCGGTAAAGTTATTCCACGCAGGCGAAGCCGCGGGCGAACGCTAGTTGATATATAAAATATTAACCGATAACAGGTTTTTGGTAAAGTGTAGAGAAAAGTAAAAATATCAAAACAATTTAAATCGTTTGTTCGTCGGTTCCTGAAGAACGCAATACAAACTTTACCCTCCATTAGGCTTGCCGCCAAAACTTTGGCAAAATTAATCAACTTACCACAGAGAGCTACATTGCTACATTCTTACCAAATTTCATCAAAATCACGAGGTAGTGTTAGTTGAGTCCCCAAGGTGACAAACATCTGTTACCTTTGTGTTTGAGGTCGGAAGGCGACCTTGTCTACGAGGGTCATGTAAAGGATTTTGTTGGTATGGTCAAATCCTGACAATATTTCGTCACAGAAATGCACTCGTGACAAGGGGCGAGCCCATCGCCGTTGAAACATGCATATCTATAGATGTTTTGGTAGAAAGTTCCTTAGGTGCCTTTTACGATACCCACTGGAAGAGATAAATAATCTTTATTGTTTCTGACACAACGTAAATAGGTAAGTAAAGATCTGAGAAAAGCATTATTACGAAATTTTAGTCCTAATCTGAAAAAAAAAAGGTTTTCCTAGTTCACATGTCAGTCTCTCACAAGTGAACTATTTCACTTGTGATTTTGAGACATGTGAACTATTTGAGACAAGGTTTTCCTAGTTCACACAGTATCTCACAAGTGAACTATTTCACTTGTGAGAGACTGTGTGAACTAGGAAAACCTTTTTTTTTCAGATTGCCAGGCTCTCCCCCTAGGTGTCGCAGGTAGTGACAATGTTATTATATCAATCGCTGGGTGCGCGTGATACATCTTCGGCTACCTCGTCACTTTCCATCAGGTGAGATTGTAGCCAAACGCGAAACCTGTTAAAGAAAAAATCGAATAAGTGGATTCTATTCTATTTATGTGCCGTAAAATGGTCGATAATTTTTTTTTTTGGGTTATTTGTCAGTGGCTACAATCTATATACTCTACCAAACTAAAAAGTTCCACGGAGACACAGGAATTATTGATTCTATCCACCTCCTTGTCTACGAAGAACGACGGGTGTTAAGATGGTTTATTCCATCTAGTGGCACCTCCATTGGATAAATTAAGATTTCGGTTTGAATACAGAATAAATAAAAAAATCCTGAACTGCACCCAAGAAACCTAAAAGCTATGTATAAATAATATCTTAAATACTTCGATGGTGTTATTTTCCAGATTCACTATTATGAAAAAAAAATGGCCGCTTTTATCAATAATTTGAAATTATTTATATTTTATTTTTTTATATTATTTATATAATTTATATTTCTTTATATTTAAGACTAAACTAAGGAAAAGTTCTCGTCTATGTCTCATGATAATTGGTTAAGCCGTTTCTAAGATTTTTAATTTTAAACACAGTTGTCTTGTATACCTGGATAACATTAATATGTTTTGTTCCACGGGGGAGTTATACATTTTAAATTTATATTATTTCTTTTTTGCATAAAAAAAATTCATCACAAAAATTACCAGTCGGGAACCCTGGTAAGGGCAGGTCGCATCTGGATTATCTCTTTATATCTCCTGATGAAAACTTGCTATAACGAAGTGAAGTGATGTTCAGTCTACTACATTGGCGCAAGATTAATTTGTGTATATTAGGAGAAGCACGAAGTACCACATTTGCACAAATGCCTTGTGTTTTATCAAACCTGAGATATTTAGGGTAAGAAGGTAATTTTTCTAAGAGTAATAATAATTATAAAACTTACTTAATGCTATTGACATTGGATTTTCATAGTCAAGGCAAAAGGGAGTGACATTTGCTGAGATGTACAGGGACCGTTATGTTACTTTCAGCTCTGTTTTCCCGTGAAAGAAAGTGATTATACCCGTATAATAGGAAGACTAATATAACCAACTTATTGTGGGCGAAATATTTTATCCTTCAGACATCATTTTTGATTTTTAACCTCCGGCGATAAATGTCGGGCGTTAGGTGTTTGACGCCATTATGTGTATCTCCAGTCTTTAACCGGATATACAGGGCGTCCCAAAGTTATGGGACATGAAGGGGAAGTACCTTAAATATCGTAGATAGTGAATTTTGCTCAAAGAAGACTTTATGTTATTTTTAAAAGTTAGTAATTCTGCATTCATAGATTTTCTAAAAATTATTTGCTTCGGCTGGGAATCGAACCGACTCAAATGTGAAAAAAAAAACACCCTACTTTTATGATGCCAATCGAAAGAATAGCTAAAAAATAATAACTCTGCCTAAGTAACATAGTATTTTAAAAGAAAGGAACAACGTGAAATTAATCATTTTAATCAAATAAAAAACATACATGAAACTGCCGTAGTCAATTAAGTAGGTATTTTTTTGTAAATTAATTAATTAAATGCTCAAAATGTGATCCCTCTTGTCTTACGCAAATCGCCAATCTTTTAATGAGCCCGCTGCCTGTTGATTTTCTAATCATTTTATGGTGAACACTCGATGTGATATGGCACAATTCTGTTTGCAACTCGCCTACGTTCTCGTATCGCTTTTTGTATAGCATATCTTTCACGTATCCCCAAAAGAAGAAATCTAATGGTGTGAGGTCCGGGGATCTGGCCGGCCATCTAATCGGTCCATTTGTACCAATCCATGTAGGAAAACATTCATTTAGAAAATCTGCTGCTCTCCGACTATTATGAGCCGGAGCTCCATCTTGTTGGAAAATTAAGTTTTCTTGCTCCGCCGCGGAATGGTTTCTTATCTTATCCCTTAAAATTTGAAGTATTCCTAAATACTTTTCTGTGTTCAAGGTTCCTTGGTAAAAATGGATTAAGAAAACCCGGTTTTTTAAAAGTCCGCACCAACAGTTGAGTGAAAAACGCACTTGGTTATTAGTTTCAGTCACTCGTAGGGGATTTTCTTTAGACCAAATACGATTATTGTTGCGGTTATACATACCGTTATTGCTAAAGTTAGATTCGTCTGTCCAAATAATATTATCCAAAAAATTTGGATCTTCGAGCAATCGTGCCTGGATATCAAGACAGAAATTTTTTCTCCTTTCTGTATCGCCCGGAAGTAATTTTTGAACCAATCGTCCTTCAACATAACTCTTAAAACCGTGTTTTTTTAATACACGGTGTATTTTACTTTTTGAAACTCCAATTTCATGTTCTCCTTCTCTCACCGATGCTTTCGGAAAAGCCGAAAAGTAAATTAAAATACCAAGTTCTTCGTCGTTGATCGTATGGTTTTCTTGCTGTGGTTCTCTTGGGCGTTTATCGAAACGTCCCAGAGTTTTCAAATTGTTCACAAGCCTTTTCAAAACTTTACGAGACGGTATTTGTCTATCAGGATATTTTACGCCATACCACCGCAAACTTCTAGAGATATCTTTATCGTTCAAAAAATATGCTTCCATTAGATCAAAACTTACTTGATATGCCATGTTCGCAATAAATTAACACAATAACACTTGTGTAAGTGAATTGAGACTAAACAGATCAATATCCGAAAAACAAACGCTCGCACATACTGTTCCATTTTCAAATTTAAGAACAACATTTAAAAATATCACTTCTTTTTAAAATATCTTAAAAAGTATGCATTCAAACAAACGCTGTCATAAACTGTTCCATTTTCAAATTATAAATTATTTATTTTTGTTTTTAATTTGCCTTCTGTCTAGCTTACAGAGGACGTATTGAAATACAAGTTTTATCATTTCATCTACACGTGCACTTATAATAAGGAAAACTATGTTAGTACCTATTTTATGAAGTGGGTACTTATTTACGAATAATCAATGCTATCTTTGGAATGATAATATCGCTACTTTTCGAACGTCGTCGGCAATAAATAACTTTCTTGAAATTTGACTCAATCATTTTATGTTGTTCCTTTCTTTTAAAATACTATGTTACTTAGGCAGAGTTATTATTTTTTAGCTATTCTTTCGATTGGCATCATAAAAGTAGGGTGTTTTTTTTTTCACATTTAAGTCGGTTCGATTCCCAGCCGAAGCAAGTAATTTTTAGAAAATCTATGAATGCAGAATTACTAACTTTTAAAAATAACATAAAGTCTTCTTTGAGCAAAATTCACTATCTACAATATTTAAGGTACTTCCCCTTCATGTCCCATAACTTTGGGACGCCCTGTATATTCCAACAATCGTGGTCGAATTGGGTGCGTTATATATGTAAGATTAAACTAAGGGAAAGGTTCTTAGTCATGTTTGTGAATATAGTTTAATTGGGGGGTTTACTAAATTTTAAATTTATTAATATGATTAAATATATGGGTATAATTGAAATGATTTCTTTAAACATTTTTTTTATACCTTTTAATCAGTAGCTCGCCAGTCTGGTATTACTTTATCCTGGGGGTCTACCGCCTAACTCAAAGCTATAGCGATAGCAATGTACTGTCCGTCCTTGTCATTTTGTTATGACATGACAAGGACGGATAGTGCATTGACGTCTTAAAAGATGACAATACCCAAAGCAATAGAGTTAGGAGGTCGGGCTGCTGGTCTTTTTGGATGATAATGTCCTTCTCCAAATCCCAAGTTACTTCTCTGCCAGGGTTCAGAGGTACAAAGGTACCAAAATAGACATAATTACTTTTGCTTTTATAATTAATTAAAACAATCTATGAAGATTGAAATGAAAATACAGCAGCGCAAGACGAGGGTGGAAGCATTCACAAGGTGGATGCTGACGGGCTTCGTAATGTTGTCGGTAGTGATGTATTCCCAAACACCGACAGCACTTTCCGCATCACATTGACATATCCACGTTTCGTTGCCAGTTACGTTTTCAGAAACATGTTTGATATTTCAAACAAAGCATCCCATTTTCAAAACGTTGTCGCATTTCTCGGTACCGATCGAGACGAACGTTTTCTGTTTTGGTTACAATTTTAAAATGTACGTTCTGGATACCGTGAATATTGGCTTAATCGAGAAGAGGCATGTACCCAATAGTGCGTGGATGTGGGCTGGGCATGATGACAGTATTTGGGATGGATTGTATGAAAAATTACATGGACATACATGGAGATATACATGTTCTGCCGACTCCACATAAACTTGGATGAGGGCAGGAACATGATTATGTTTCTGACTAAGGAACTTACTGCGTGTGGTACACGCATGTGGTCAGTTTTTTTTTATCTAGTCATCTACGTATGCATTTGGGGTACTTAAAAATTCTGTTATCAATTTTCCACAAAACAGCTGGGTCGATATAATGCATTGTAATACATAGATCAGATTTGATTTGTAATACATATTTCAGACCAGGTATTTAGATATGACATACGGTTATAACCATATACAATACATAACACAGGATTACTTAGGTATCTATATGTTTACCACTTATTATATGATTACGTTTATTATGGAGTGATATCTGTCTACGTCGATTCCTTTTGCGGGGTTTTTAAAATTTTCGTTTTCGTATCGATGTTCATCCTTTGAATTAAGATCCTGGAACTTGAGAGCCTATTCAGTGAATGGTAAATGTACTTGCATGCCCCTCACGCCATCAATTGAATTCATTTAGTCAATTCTACAATCCTACTGGCTCAAACTCCATGATCAACACCTTAGTAAATAAATCACCGGATCCTTTCAAGCGTCGCTCGGTGTTATGCATCAGCGCGTCTCCTTTGACGGTGGGTAATAATGGAACAGCCACATTTTCAATACGCAGATTCCAATACAATTTCGTTCACGTGTCCGCGCTGTTTCGGTGATATTAGCGCCATGGCGTTCACTTATTTTTTTAGCAAAGCACGTACCAGGTATAGTGTTATACCTACTTTGTGGGCAAACAGTGGCTACCGACTATTTAATGTTATATCCGATGCACGGAAACACTGCTATCAAAATTTGACTAGTGGTCAGGAAGGAATTGCCGCGCCGGTCATTGCTTAACTTCGCTAATTGAAAACGAATAGCGAACACGACTGCACCACGAGTGCTTCCGTACGACAACGTAGTGTATACGACAGTGTGTCTTATTACAAACTGTCAAAGAAGTACAAAGGTACAAGACTCTAATTGCACCTTAAATTACAGGCTGTCGAATTGCAACTAGCAGTACGGTTTAAAATGGCGTATATACATAATGCTGACACAACGAACAGTGCTCACGGTCGGTTTAAATTGCTATTCAACATAAGCACGCTTACAAATTGAACCGTCGACAGCAACATCTATAAAATAAATAGCAGCTTATTAATAGACATACACTTGAGGCTTAGTAAGCTAATATTACTTCTATTCAAACAAAATATTTACATTAGGTACCGATAAGTAAATTTAATATTATTTTCATTTATATGGAAACTAGTCACTCGTCATTTTTATGTCGCTTTTCTTCTATTATTATAAATATAAGGATTCATTGGGTAAAATTCTCACTTGAAAACCTTTCAATAGCAGTGAAGCTGCAAACCGTGACAATTTTTACATGCGTTCACACACACGCATCAAAACCAAACTAATCGCATAGTGCCGCGCACAGCGCATATGTCTATAGAAAAGTGTTTTTTTTTTCTGTATATTAACGATTATATTATTGGTGTTGTTTCTTTCTTGGTCTAAGCATAATATTATAATCTAAGCATAATATTATAATTACTTTAACCATCGCTCCAAACATATCATAGCACGAGGACACAAGTTGTACTACCTGATTTTTGTACGTACTATATTTTTAGCACATCAAATTGAAGTTACTCATGACGTGAAAGGTATGAGATACTTGTATGAATATTTAAAAGCATTGTAATCCGATTGCAAGCACGCTTTCCCATCTGTGGACGTATTTTAAACCGTTAGTGATCTGTCTGATTTTATTGTAGCTGTATTTTCATTCGACTTTACTCGTAAAATATTCTGTCATTCCGGAATAAAATTCAGCCGTTCATTTCCGTAACTGGATTTGCCGAACAACTTGCTCGCATGGCTTCCAAAAATTACATTATCCTGCGTTTGATTTCTTCGCTGTAACGTTATGGAGGTCTACGAGTTTATTCCGAACATTCAGTATTTGAACAGTTATATGTCATATATTATGAGATGAGCCCAAGGAAATACGTATGTTTACCGACATGATCTCAGTATGATAATTTTACTACAGATTTATCAATACGATACGAGGATTTATACTGCTAGATACTTGACGGACACTTTTCGCTACCGATTTATATACATATAATTGTGTCGATTGTCATAGTACGTGCGATACTTTGTGGCCCCGTAGTAGCTGCAGTGGCTATTTAAATTTGAGTTAATTATAACAAATGATCAATATGTTCATTGTTGTAGATAATTTAAGCTTGTTTTCAATTGAAAGCAGTGGTTAAGCCAAGTCGATGGCCTACAGAGGCTGTTTAGTCCTAAGCCTATCAGGTGGTCATTAGTCTGACAAATGAACCAATCTGCACTGGGACCGGTGGATTTTGACTCATACCTTCTCGCAGTGAGAGAAGGCAATGCCCCAACATCGGGGAAGTGTATACCCAGAATGCACTTCGGAAAACAAAGATTATTAAGCATAATCAGGTTTGGAATACTTACATGACCTATCAATATCTATATATCTAGATATATCAACAGTCTCATATCACCAATGCTTGTGTACGGTCCTCTATTGCACATGGCCAATGCCGATTGGATTGGAAAACAGCTGCGCCGATTAATTAATGTGTCCAGCTCTGGAGCACAGAAACAGTGTTGAAAATGTCACTAGTCATCACGCATCCAAGGACCGTTTTCGATTGCTTTTATGCACAACTTGTTAGCACATCACTGATGTTTAGTGAAGATGAGGCTGAAGGTGAAAGCGTGCTCATCCGGACCCAACTTATTTGTGGGACGGGCTTTCTTGTGTCAAAGGTGAGGGTAGCTAGCCAGGGAGACATTTTAAAAATGTACTACCACCAACCAAACCGACTAAATATGTAGGGTACATGTAGGGTAGGAATCGAATCCGCAATCGCCACAGAGACGGTTAAAATGTGTACCTCAACTGTATATTTACATTATCGGATCTCAATAGATACAACATCCTCGCTTCATATTTAATGGGTCATTCCTCATTTCATGGGCTTCCGTCTCAGGAGCCTTACCGGGATCGGGTTTAGACGAAAATATCAAATATTTATAGTAAACAAAAGTTGACTGAAATGGGAAGGGATGAAGGGCTTCGTCGGCCCTTTTGTTATCGATGCTTTTTTCTTCAGTAAACAGTCGTTTAATTTCGAAGTTAATTTGAATTCGGATTGTTTGTTTTGGCTGTGGCAGAATTTAAGTGGGTACGCCCTTTGTTTGTATACTACAAGTTTTTAATTTATTTTTGGCTTAAATTAAAAACAGGCATAGCAATAAATAAAGTAATGAGATATTTAATACTTTGATAAAATATCAAGCGATATTTCAGCAGGCCATTCTATTTGATTCAACTAGAGTGCCAGTGAAATACAGAGAAAGCAACAGGGCTTAGTTAAGTGACACACTACTGCTCTTGGTTTCCATATTAGCAGTTGCGTCAGCAGCAACAAGAGTGTATGCTCCAACAACTACGCGTTAACTTACACTGAGTACGTCATTCATTAATCGCTGCAGCGGTCGAATTACGCTGCCATTCTCCACGTCAAAGGACTACGCCAAGACTCAAGAACCTTTGTCAGCGGCTAGAGGCTGTAATATATGAATACATAATTTATAGTACTACCGTAACGTTTAAAATTATAATCTAGCTGCAACATAAACTTAGTTATGTTGTTAGTAATGCTCGGCATTCTGGATTAGTACGTAAATATTATGAAATTGTAAATTAGATGTAGAATACAAATACAAATGATTTATTTGCTATTGAATAGGGTACATTATAAGATGTTTCAGTACTGGTTCTATCGCCTATTCAGCCACTTTTGCAGCATGCAAATATCTATAAATCTTAAAACTATTACAGTAATAATTATTTTTTGGATACTAAATTCATTTACATAATCGAGTCGATAACATTAATTACTGTTAAATTCATAATATCAAATACATTACATAATTCATGTCAGTTACATTCATTAGTATTAAATACATTACATAATTTAAATTTCCACCTTATGATCCAAAAATTCTTTAATTGAATAGTATGTGTATTGGAGAAGCCACTTCTTCAATTCTAGAGCTAGAACTCTGTCAACTATGGAACAATAAACATCATAGGTATCAAGAGATCTGTTTTCTTCCACCTCCTCATCGATATAGATTTCAAGAACATTCACAAGCCGCTCTAAAGGTGACAATCCCCCACCCACTTATACATCGGGGCGACAGCATACAAAACGTCACGAACTTTATCCCAAACGGGGCGACCAGGGATATTCCAATCACACGCGTTAGGGTGTTCCAAACATAAGTTAATACTTGAAACAACATCGACCGTTTACCATTCGAAATATATATAGAAATGCATACGTGACAGTAGTGAGACCATCGCCATTGCAACCTGCAAGTCTATAGATATTTTTGGCGGACAGTCCCTTAGTCGCCTTTTATGACAACCACGGGAAGAGACGGATTGGTTCTATTCTTTAATATTGGAGAAACAAACCTAAGCAACTTACGTCATTCCGTTTGGAAGAAGAGTAATGTGGAGGCATAATTTACCCGACCAATTGAGTATGAATCCTACGTCGTGCTAACGAAGTTTTCTCCAGACTATTGTCTAGGCAAGACGCCACTGATAGCTGATGGAAAGTCTTCCTTGTTCATCCATTTGTCGATTCCCTGTTCTATTATTTAAATTCACCAGAAGAACTAGAGTAACTAACATAGCTCTAAGAATCAGTAATTAGTCGTTGAATAATATAAGTTAACGAAGAGCTATCGCGAAATGACCGGACAGCCCGGAAAAGGTAGCTGACTGCAGCTGGACGCAGGCGGACACATTCTGCACTAGACTAACGAGAGTCTAAAACCATGATGACGATATCATCGATTTCAATATAATAAAAGAGCAAACGTCCACCAACAGAAGTATAAATAAATAACTTTAAAACAAAAGGCGTTAGAACAATGTTCTAAACATTTCTTGGTAAAATGGAAGCTGTGTAGAAGTTCCTGCAAAGTTCAACTCGGTTGGTGGGATACTGTAATGAGCAGACAACTTTGTGGGCAATAATAAAATGTAGAGTTTTACAACATGCCAACCAGACTCAGCTGCGTTGGTGTTACTCACAAATTGTATTCGTAAATCGAGGTGCTCATGAAATGGCGTAGGTCGTGTCATGAGTGTTTGTTTTCAATGTTATTCAATAATCAAAACGTAGAAATATTCTTTGCAAAAAAAATGCGTAAAATGAGACTAATTTTCAGTTGTTGGTTAACTACGTTTAACTGATTTTGTATTATGACAAGTGCCTAAGACAACCGCCTCCGTGGGTTATAATAAATAACGTAAGGTTTAGGAATCGGAGATCGTGGGTTCGATTCCCAGCGGGATGCATGTTTAGTACTTGGCTTGGTTGGTGGTAATAGGGTATTTAAAATGTCCCCCTGGCTAGCTACCATTATCTTATCTAAGTCTGCCGCCAAATAGCAATGTTAATAACATTGTTGTGTTCCGGTTGTTAAAGACAAGGTAGCCAGTCCCCAAATTATTTCCGGGTCAGTAAGCTTCCACCTTTGGCCTCATCAAATACTAATATGTTGTGTTATAATAAAAGTAAGCATTAAAACAGAAAGATAATGGCTAATATACTTTCCTAAATAGCATTCCTAAATATCATAATCACCTCTATCTGTAACAGTTTCAGTGTTGTCATCAATTTGTAACATTTACAACAATTTTATATTAAAAAGGTTTCAATATTTTTAAATATATGTAAGCAAACACTTTCTA
>CASGFV010000020.1:0-40815 GCA_949316235.1 Oegoconia quadripuncta
TGGAAAATTATACCTGACGGCTAATGACAGGTTCTTACATATATACCTATTGTAGACATTATAATAATAAATAATAAATAAATAAATATCTTTGCACATACACATAGCGCCCTCTAGTTCCACACTAAGCAACTAGGCTTGTATTATGGATACCAGATGGTTGATAAACTACACACATTCATTTTTTCTTGTAAATAAATACATATATAAATGAAAAACATCCATAACTCGGGAACACATGTCTGTATTCATCATACAAACATATGTCCCTAGCGGGATTCGAACCCGCGACCTTTTGAGCGAGCAGCAGAGTTTCTAACCACTACTTACTTTAGTAACTTATTAGTAATCTGTGCCACTACACCAAACAGGTCGTTAATAAAATAATAGTGGTCTAATAAAGCGCTCAGCAGGATCGAACGCTACATATACACTACGTAGCTTACATATGTGATAGCCATACATACATGTAAACATTTATAAAATATGTTACTTAGATACATAGAGCATTAAAAATAAAAAACAAAATAGACGATTAAAATCTTCCACGCGAACGAAGTCGCGGGCGGAAAGCTAGTCGTAACATAATCTGCCTGATGTATCAACATGCTGGCACATGTTTATCTGCTTTTCAATATCAGCGTTTAAAGCAAACGCTGCTTTCCTTTGTTGTGGCATTCGGTGTTCGTATACGCTTGTTGAGGACCTGTGGATTTACAACTTAGTTTAGCCTATGAATATGCATGTATTTTGAGCTGCTAATTAGTTGCAACACAGGTAATATCTTGGTAATTAATCTCTCTTTTCAATTTAAGAGCTATGCTCTTATCGGTGGAGTAACGACCATGTCTCTCTACTTTCCGCCCTCGTTTTAACCTCTTGGTACGACACGACATTCACCTTTTCTTTCACTTGGTCAAAGTAATTACGCCTAGGTCTTCCCCTTCCTCTCTTTCCTTCAATCTTTCAAGCGAAGAAAGTGAGTGAGTGTAATGTCTACTTTGACGCCACTTGAAATTCAAAAGACGGGAAGAGCCGTATAAGAAAACTTGATTCCGCCAAAATCAAAAGAAAAATATTTGAACACCTATGAAAATTTTGTTCAATGTAAGAATGGAACTTCTTAGCACGGACGACCACCCTGTGGAACGGACTTCCGGCAGCGGTATTCCCGAACGAGTACGACATTGGAACCTTCAAGAAACGAGCCTACACCTTCCTCAAAGGCCGGCAACGCAACTGTGACCCTTTTGGTGGTGCGGGTGTCCATGGGCGGCGGTGATTGCTTTTCATCAGGTGACCCGCATGCTCGTTTGCCGCCCTCTCATATAAAAAAAAAACAAAAAAAAATGGAAATGTTCTAAATAGGTACAATCAGCTGCAGCTAAAAGTATACCCATAACTCACAAGATCTATTGTGTTAACAATATCGTGGAAGGCTAAAGAAACTATGGGAATCAAAATTTCATGTCCTGACAGTACTCATAAAAGCTGCATTACGCATCGGCTTCATTTTCTTTATCAACAGCCCTTACACGTCTCCACTATTGGGGCACAGTCCGCACTCATAGCGAGCAGGGTATGAACCTTAATCCACCATGCGGACCCAGTGGATTTCTGTCAGAATAGTGACCATCTGACAGTCAGTGTTTTTAAGCCCCCTCTGTAGTCCGACTTGGTTTAACGACTGCCTTCAATGAAAACAACCAGGACCGACTATTTAGCGTGCCATCCGAAGCATGGAAACACTCGTATTAAAATGTCACTGGTGTTCACCCATCCAAGGAGTGATCGCGCCAGATATTGCTTAACTTCGCTAACCGCAAACGAATAGCGAATGCGGCTCGCCACGAGTGCACGAGTGATTTTCTTTACTAAATGATAATTTGAATTTTCGTGCATTATTTGAGAATTTGGTCGCGGGACAAATGGAATTTTAAAATGTGTTTAGTGTTAGCAAATTAAAACCTAACGTTATTGATAAATGAATATTGTGTAAGATTATTCCCGTAACATATAACGGAAGAGACGGGTTAGTCCTTTTCAATAAAACGTACGGCCACCATTGTATTGGGTCTTTACTTATGAAATTGGAGTTTTTCTTCTTCGTTAATCATATGTACCAATTAATGCGATTTTCAAAGCTATATCCAAATTTGTTTTTTATTTGGAAAATGGAATATTATTTCAAGGTTTCACATGAAATATTTTTTTAATTTCTGGGCTTAATAAAATTACATAATAAAAAAAATTTGAACAGAGCTCTTTTCATGTGCTTCCCATAATCATTTCTTAGATTCGCTGAAACTTTTATAAAGCGGTTACTTTTAAAAATTAACGCTGCCTACACTTAACTTAATGTTATCCGATAATACACACAAAGTTTAGCTAAATTTGGATTTGCCGTTCTCAAAAAAAAAATCAAAAATGTTTGTATGGAGAAAACAGTCTTAATGAAATTCTTCATACAAAACGCCAATTTCATAGGTAAGGACCTAATATAATAATCTAGTACACAAAATTCAAGGCAGCTTTAATTACATAGTTGATCCACTTTATCATGGTATAATCCTTACCTGAGCTACTTGTTTTCTCAAGAGATGGAATTCTAATCCCTAAAGCGAGTAGTTACTGCTGCTAGAGTTACCGTTGACTATTCTGTCGTCCGTCAGGTTATAAGGAAGTGAATTATAGTGAAAGATGTAAACTGACCCTCATATTCATAAAAATTTACAAACGCTTTAGAAGCCTGTTTTAGTTAAAGTATTGTTTTACCACTTTCTTTCAATGCAACATTTCCTCATGAATGACAGAGACAAAACATACTTTAACTAATTGTAAAATGTACGAAACGCGTTTTTTTTGTTGAGAACTTACCTTTACCTTATTCATCTATAAATAGTTAGGATCTAAATGCTAGTTGTTACGATACTATCCTAATAACATCACAAATGATAGATGTTTAAATTAAAATTAAATATCTTTATATTCCTTCCTATTTCAAATTTTCTGGCCTTCTGGTTGTCAGAGATAAGATAGCCAGTCCTCCCAAATGTGTTAGGGTTTCTGGGTCAGTACCCTTCCACCTTCGACCTCATCTTCACTTAACATCAGGTGTGATTGAAATCAACGACCAACCCGTTGTACTGTACACATTTTTTAAATTAAGACCTATATAACCATGGAAAACAATAAATGATTATGATTATCATGATTATGGTTATGTATAAAAAAAATCTGCTTATGTAAACATTTATACTCAATCTTGACAGAAAACTGTCATTTAATAATATGATTATTTAACGTTTTGATCCATAATCATAGTGTGAGGTTGCTTGACTTCAAAGAGCTATTGTATTTGAAGCGAAGTTCAAAGTTCTAAATGTCTTGCTTGATTGGTCATACATAATGATGCTGAGAATTGTTGCTTAGCGACAAGCATGAATACCTATTCTAAAATAATACGCGGATGTAAGTGCAACGGACATCTCTATTTCAGTGTCCAGTCAAGTAGTCCGGGGAGTAATACCCGCACCAACAAAGCCATTGCAGTAATAAGGATCTACACTAACAAGCCTTTCTACTAGGGGATTACATTGTAGACTCGGGTAAAACGTTGTGCCGGCAAACAATAATGCGAGGTGTCGCGGATAATAAAGAGTTGTAGATAGGAATTGTTTAATATCTCTATTAATTAATAAGTTCTGCAATAAATATACTATTGGGATAAAGATTGTTTGCTCTTGCATTTATTTATTTAAACTTAGTATCATAAACACTATGATAGTGTGTTATTTTCAATATTATTGAGAACTATTTAGCGACATTTGTAGTATTAAGTAATGTTATTAAAATTTTCCTTTTGCGGATCCATTAAAATGTTTTTATTTTCTATTTGAAATTGTTGTTTTATTTCTAATACATCGAATATATCGCATTTATCTATCCCATTCCCACTTGTACCACTTTTCTAATATCTAAATATTGGGTCTTTACCTGTGAAATTGGAGTTTTTTTTTTCGTTAATCATAAATGTACCAATTCCTGCGATTTTCAAAGCTATATCCAAATGTGTTTTTCATTTGGAAAATGGAATATTATTTTAAGGTGTCACATGATTAATTTTTATTTAAATTCTGGACTAAATCACATAACAAAAAAAAATTAACAGAGCTCTTTTCATGTGCTTCCCATAATCATTTCTTAGATTCGCAGAAACTTTTATAAACCGGTTAAATAAATCCTCGCAACAGTTTTAAAATATTTTTGTTCACAACAGTACCTGTGAATCAGCTATCTTGACAATGCATTTAAGGAAAAACTTACGTAAAGGACACTGCATTTGTGCCTGTATAAATGGCACGCAACTGTACACCACTTTTCATCTTTTGCAGCATTATCATCATCATCTGATTTAAGAGCCATGCTCTTGTCGGTGGAGATTTTTCCATATCTCTCTGCTCTCCGCCTTCCTCTTTACCTCCTGATACGACACGACGTTCAACTTCTCTTTTATTTGCTGCATGTAACTTATAGCATTATTGTCGCAAAAATATGCTGATATAAAATTTTCTGCTGTATAATATTAAAATACAATAACGAATACACGTAGCTCGAAATGGAAGCACTAAAATTTCACCGGAGCTGATGCATAAATTCACCAAGTTATTATCTCTGGCACCCAACATAATCCCTTCCCCCTACCCCTAGTAATTACACGGCAGGTGAAGGACGCAATTAGAACCCCCCTACCCTCTAAGTATTTCCTACGAAGGATTCACTACCAGGAAGCTATTCCTGTCGCGGCTGGAGGAAAAGACATTGTGGTGTATCACTGTCGCTAGTGTTGTAGTCAATTGCATGATTTTGTTAAACTGTGATTAACCATCCGTTAAGATGAGTTAGGTAAGTTCATATTAGCACTCGTATTTCAGTCGCATTCGCTATTAGTTTTCGATTAGCGAAGTTAAGCAATATCTGGTGCAGTAAATTCTGGGATGGGTGTGGCATTTTCATAACAGTGTTATAGTTCTGGTGGTGTTAAATGAATATGTTTTCTGAAAAATTTTATCTGTGGACACTGTTTGTCAAAGAATTGTTATTTTACCAATATGTTTCTTGTATTATGCTTTGACTGTTTGTGTTCTTAAAATAAAAAAATAAATAAAATAATATTAATGGTATAATAATTTTATTGATTTCGCTACAGAAATGTTGCGTGCGTTTTTCAGTAAGCGGTACTGGCAGAATAATCAGCGCCTTGGTATGGGCCACTGTCTGTACTGCAGTATATACGGAGTCAGAGCCCTTTCAGTGCACAGTAGGTACAGCCCATCCCTGGAAAATCTGGTTTGATTTACGTCAGTGAATTATGCTGTCATTTATTTATTGTGTTGTTATTTAATTACACAGGGTATATTGTTTGTGTTCTTTTATTTTGGTAGTATGTATTTTTATCGATCTATCTTGTGCTTCGAGGGGCATTAAGTGTATTTCTATACCTGCTCATTTTAGTGTTCTGGACGAAATATGTCAACTCATGGATCACCGCGGTGTATGTCCGTCTGAAAAGTATCCAAGTGTCAGGCATGGGGCAGCAACTGTAGGACGATTTATTTTATTAGGTCGGCAATGATAAAATAAACCTAATATCGCTTTTATCTAGGGTCTCAATAAGGTCAGATTCTCCAATGGCAAGAGATGTAAGGTATACGTGGAGTAGTGGACTTAATTTTTTTTATGCACAAAACAGTTTGGTAATTGACCTCAATCACATCTGATGTTAAGTGAAAATGAGGTCGAAGGTGGAAGCGTACTGACCAGGAAACCTCAACACATTTGGGGGACTGGATATCTTATCTCTGACAACCGGAACACAACAATGCTATTAACATTGCTGCTCGGCACCAGATTTAGATTAGACAGTGATAGCTAAGCCAGGCGGACATTTGAAATTTCCACCAACCAAACCGAGTACTAAACATGTACCCCGCTGGGGATCGAACCCGTGACCTCCGAAGCGTAAACCCAATGTTGTTTACATTGAGTCACGGAGGTGGTTAACGCCCATTGATGAATAATAAACCACACCTGATCCTAATGATAAAAGTGTAACTTTAGTTTAAATTAATGCTACAACCGGCTTCTCATATCGTTGCTTGCCGCGTTGGAACGTGGCAACATTTCCCGAGATCGCACTTGACTCGGGACTATAATCATGCTGGTACCTTTCTTGTGAGTCCATCTTTTTATCTTTGTTGTAACCCTGAATGTTTATAGCTTACAAAACATATACATACAAACCTCCTCTGCGGCATAATGTAAACAACATAAGGTTTACAAAATGGAGTTCACGGGTTCGATGCTCAGCGAGATACATGTTTAGTAGCTACTCAAAGTGATTGGTGGTACATTTTTGAATATGCGTCAGGCGAGCTATCACCGTCTTATCTAAATCTGTCGCCAAGCAACAATGTTGATAACATTCCGTTATATATTCCGTCTGTTAGGGTATAAGATGGCAAGTCTCCTGAGCAACTTGAGAGTACTGGGCAGCGCGCATTTTTTTTTTCTGCACAACGGGTTAGCACTTGACGTCAATCACACCTGATGTTAAGTGAAGATGAGGCCGAAAGTGGTAGCGTACTGTCCCGGAAACCCCATCTTATTTGGGGGACTGGCTATCTTATCTCTGACAACAAGCGCATCCACCGCTTAAGTCAACGGTGTTGTTACGTCTTGTTTTTTTTTTTATATTATTATAAATTATTACCAGCTTTTTATTTTGACCTTTTTTGAAAATTACAAAATCCGTTTTCATTATCTTGTAGAACCGAAGAGACGCGTCTTTTAAGAACCCCATTCAATCATCATTACTCAATATACGCGACATTTTGTCAATGTCATACTATTTGCTAGAATTTTCCCCTACATGAGCGATAGAAAAATATTTCTAATATTAAAAAAATACGCGGTACGCAGTCGGGATCGCGCCTTGTAATTATTACGTAGAAAACGATTCAAAGAAATTTATTTTGGGACTCTCTCTTGGAATTCTCGGAAGTAGGTAAGTACCATTAGAATAGAATAGAATAGAATAGAAAGCGTTTATTTGACACACTGGACGACACATTAGTTATACAAAAACAGAGAGAAAAAAAAATAACAATAACATACTTAATATACAGCTAAAAATGATAAGATAGATTACAAATCGGTGTCGTAAAGTGGTGCCAAAAAGGTCTCCACTCAGCATGAGTTGCAGTTGTATTAATAACTACAACGCTGATTTTCTGTGGAGCCTCGCGTGACGTACGGACGTTTCACCAACACTGAATATAAATAAAAAGTAGTATGTGGAATAAAAATTAATAGAATTGAGTGAGAATGTTATAAATATATGTTAACAATATAAAATCAGAGATGACTGTATAGGCTTACTTCCCTTTGCCTTCTCCGAGAGGAGTGAATTGTACTTATTAAAAATTAAAAACAAACACAGATTGCAGCATGTAATGAATAAGTTTCATTACCTACAAATGATGACAAAAATACGCAATAAAAATTGATACGGTATAAAGTGATCTAGGCCGCTAAGTAGTAAAAACATCGCGAATGAGGTAAGTCTCACGATTACTTTTTTGTACATTCAGCTTTGTACATTAAAGATGACTTTTGTCCTTGCGGTCGTTTTGGGTGTAAGCTTTGATACTAGTAATAATAATAGTAATAATAAGTCAATGGCTATTAGCACCCGTGACAGAAAAGTTGAAACGAAGCCGTTTAACTTGGTATGGACATGTTATGAAGAGGGATGAAATGCATGTTACTATGAATAATGGATGTCGATGGTTGGAAAGGAAGAGGGAGATCACGGAAATATGGATGGATTGTGTGAAGGGTGATATGAACGAAAAGTGAGTGAATGAGAAGGTTACTGCTGATAGATTCACAATTAATAATGAAATATTATAATATAAAATTGTAGTGTCTATACAGACATAAATATACCTACTAGTGTTAAACTATTGAACATGTGTGTGTATCCATATAATAGATTTATCGGTTATTAATTAAAGGAGTGATCATGTAACAGTCATCGGGGTTTTATTTACTTTCGTCCACCCGTATATGGCGACCCTGCAAACGCGCAGTAGTGACCTAACCTCACCGCGGGAGTAGATTTATACGCATATCGCATACGCAATAATTAATAATTTTGTAATAATAAAACCTTTTTTTTTTAAGAGAAACCTCTCGAGTTTCTTGCTTGTTCTTTTCAGGGGAAAATTGCCTTTAGAACAAGCAGTAGCTTAAAAAATTTAAAATCTGACTATTGTAAGTGTACCCTGTGTACCTACAAAATAAAGCATTTTTGGTTTTGATTTTTTGATTTTAATTTTGATTTAGAGGAGAGGAGGAAAATGTCGTGCTGCTAAATAAATAGGGAATAGGGCAAGAAAATGAAGATGATAATTTAAGTCTATGGCTATAAGTCATCACTCATCAATCAATCAATGAAATCAAATTTTACGCACAATTAACAAAAACTACATAAAGATTACAGCGTACATCAATATGTGTTATAGTTCTCGAGGCGTAAGCTCAGCTTTGCATTTGTGTGAGTGACGTCAAGCTGCTAGCGGTACAAGAGGTGAAGTGCGGCATGTGCGCGGCAGGGAAGCGACGCGCAGCGGACACGCCGCGCCTCAGGCCGCGTTTAAACAATGCGCGGGACGCGCTGCGCCACAAGCCGTATCTCTATCTGTGTGCACTCACACAAATGCAAAGCTGATCTTACGCCTCGAGAACTTGTACCAGTGACGAATTGTGATACTGAAACGCTGTCTCTCACTTTAGAATAAGAATAGGTTTATTAAGAACAACACGATACAAAAACAAAGAAGTAGTAAATTATAACTAAAATAGAAATACAATTATGAAGAAGATCCCGACAATTCTTTCACGTGTTGCGGCGTGCATAAATTGGTTAGCACTCAGCTCATGCGACCGTTATGTCCCACGTCTACAGATTCCTAATTCTACAGGAACCCTTGTCTACAGATTAGCAGAACAATAATAAATAATTATAGTCGGATTAGTATATGTATAGTGTAGTGTAAATATACAAAATAATAATTACGTAATAGTAGTTTGTAGGAAGTACCTTGACCTTGAGTATGGAAATACAATTTTTTTTTTTTTGACGCGGGGAAAACGCATTTACGCGTTCGACCCGCCGCTGACGGGGGTCAGCGGTGAGGATATGTGGGACGGATACAGACGGGAGCGGTCCTACCCACTAAAAACCCCCCCGGTGTTCCTCCGCGCGCACCGAAACGGCGTGGCCACGGGTACCCCTCGGTAATCGTCCGCAGCCACGCCTAATTCAGCCGAAAATTGTTGGACTTCCATACTAAAGGTGGTTTCAGAATGATTTACTTTATATGGGTAATCGAAATTTTTTTGATCAAATTCGACTATGTGTACTTGGGGAAAGTTGTGCGTAATTAAGAGTGGCGTCATCACCGGTTAACGGGGAATTACACGAATTCCAAAACATCCTGTATAATAATAGACTCTATGAATAGTTACGATTATTTTATTTGCAACAGCGCCAACTCATACTGGTATCCGCACTTAGTATTACGACAATTTTGGTAAGTAAAGTACCGAATGAGACGATTGTACCTACCTTGTTATATATTACATTGTCCGTCGCCGTACTTGACCGTTACAGTCGGATATCCCGCTGCGAAGCCGAATGTGACTTAATTGTAGTGCAAAAACTAAACTAATGTTCGTACAAATTGCCATGTCCGGGGATCAAGAACGTCCACTGGATGCGTCAAGGTAATAGCGGTGTGTATTTCGCCAACGAAAGATAAGACTGAACTACATCGCTTACTATATAATATAATATAATATTTCGGACACTTACACCAATCATCCAGTCCCAAACTAAGCATAGCTTGTGCTATGGATACTAGATAACGGATAAACATACATAAATACTTATATAAACATCCAAGACTCGGGAATAAATGTTCGTATTCATCACACAAACATTTACCCCTCGCGGGATTCGAACCCGCAACCGTTGGTTTCGCTGATAAGGTCACTATCCACTACACCAATCGGTCGTCGTATGTATCTATAGTGAGGTGTCCAAATGGATCAGTGTATCTTTTATTCCGCGGCAAAGTTCGAACTGGTCGCTCAGCGGTGCCGGGTCAGTTGTTCATTCATACATATACCGTAGCAGAAAAGGAGAGAACGGGGAATTGGCTAGTCGCACATAAAATACTTATCTAAAGTAGAAAAGTGCCACGTTCTCACTCAACGTATGTATGCGTCAAAGAATATTTTGAATCAGTACTGAACTAAAGATACAAATGATAGATACGTATCATTTGTATCGACTGTTAAATCAATGAAGCGCCGGTATCTGGGGGCACGGTAGTGCCCCCGCCAAGATGAGTCAAGCGAAGCGCAAGGGCACTACCTACTAAAAAGACATTCAAAGACATAATCCCAAGACCAACTTCAACCAACATACTCTGTGGATCATGAAGAATCAGGGGGTTGAGGGGGCGGAGCCCCCCAAATAAAAAGACATTCATAGAGACAATACCAAGACCAACTTCAATCAACATACTCTATGGATCATGAAGAATCGGGCCCCCCCAAATAAAAAGACATTTATAGAGACAATACCAAGACCAACTTCAACCGACATACTCTGTGGATCATGAAGAATCGGGTACTGCTGATGTGCAAGAAATACACCCCAGAAAAGAAGAAAAAATAAACACTAAACAGACTGCCTAGCAACTTACAAAAAGAACTGAAATCTCACCAAAAACATTTCATGTAAAATGTTGCCCAGACGTTTCGCTACCGTCGTGGAGGTGATGCCAATATTTAGTTTCTGAAGTAAGTAACGAAACAGCCAAGCCATACATATTTACTGATATGTAGAATTTGTTGAAGTTGGGGTCGGTGGAGTTAGGCCGTGTAGATTCAGAAGCTTGGCTCTACATGACATCTGATATCTTTCTCACAGGGCAAACCTTATGTGGTCGTCTTGGCAACATTTTATATGAAATGTTTTTGGTGGGATTGATTTGTATAATAACAATATATTTGGGAAGAACCATATTTGACTACATAATACTTGGTAAAATGAAACATGGCCATGTAATTATTTCTTACAATAAATTGCCGAAAATAGTATTGCTAACTGTAAAATTGCGAAGAGTTGTTTTGCCAAATGAAAATTTGGGAAACATACTTTGGCATGATATACTTTGGGAAACGTTTTTTGCCCAAAAAATAGTAATCCTGCTCACTCATTATGGCAAAACTGTCACGTAACCTCTAAATGTGCCCTAGGATGGACTAAAAGTGCCGAATTAACCCTCATATGAACATTACGATTGTAATTATTATTAGACTTAAAAATGAGTTGCACCTTCCAGTATACTATATCTCTACTAAAGGACGTATATCTATTAATCCGGCCTGGGGATTGCTGGTTAGCTAAACTGAGTCCTGGACAGAAAGGGGACTCATTATTAGTTGTGACCGGACGTCGGGAATTAAGGAATTTAACTCAAGCTACGTCAAGTCCAATGGTTTCTAAGAAGACGGGGATAACCTGTGACTTAGGAGAAATATATATATTTCTCGAAAAAAAAAACGGTTCTTTTTCTATCGACGACCGGTTGTAGTAGTGGATAGTGACCCTGTCAGCGAAACCAACGGTTGCTGGTTCGAATCCCGCGAGGGGTAAATCTTTGTGTGGTGAATACGAATATTTATTCCCGAGTCGTGGATGTTTATATAAATACTCATGTATGATTATCCATAGCACAAGCTTTGCTTGGTTTGGGACTAGATGACTGGTGTAAGTGTACGAAATATTTATTTATTTATTATTTTTTATTAGTTGGACTGGGCGGGTCACGTGGGCTGCATGCCGTGCGAGTTGTGGGCAAATGCGTCCACTATTTGGACTCCTACAACCGCCAGACGCAAACGTGGCAGACCGCGAAAACGGTGGAGAGACGAGCTTGATTGTTTTAATAAGGTGTGGTTTCTGCTCGCCAAGAGCAAAAACGACTGGAAACAGATGAGGGAGGCCTTTGCCCAGCTTAATAATAATAATTTTATTATTCTACATACTAGTTCTCATCATCTTCGTACCCTGGACCCACGTGCATAGAAAGTATGATTTTAATAAAATATAATAATTTTAGGTGATGTATGTCAAATTAATCAATATAATAAGGTATAACAAAATAAACCCGACAAACTTTGGCAATTGCACGTACACGACAATAAAATAATATGTTCATTAAAAAACTAGCCTCAAAAATTTTGTTTCCGAGTAAAAAAATTAAATGTAAGTGCAAATGAAAATACAAATTAACAGACCTACTTCATTTCAATTGTACCTTATTTTATCAATGAGAAAAAAACAGGCAACGTTCATATGGAAGACGCCAAAGGGGGTGGCGGGGCACACATTAAGGTCCACCAACTTACAAAATTTACATTTCTAAATTTTATTTTTTGAATAAAATCTGTTATTGTATTAGAGCCTTATTGTATTGAAATTTCAAGAGTAAATATAAAATTTTTAACTACAATATCTCATTAGCTAATAGATTTATTTGACATTAAAAACATACTAAGGTAAAGATAAGAAGAAATGTCGAAGAAAAAAATTGTTAGTGAGTCGATGGCAAACACGTCAGATATTTATCAGAGCGGATTTTGAGGATCAATATAAATTTAGATTCGTTGCTATTGTGTGCTCTCATTATGGAATAGCGAGGACTCATAGTGCATAAAGGTTTAGCGCGAGACGGGTGTAGAGGGATGTCGTCATCGCACCTACTAGCTTCGCATACCTACGTCAAATCTATAAGAATCGCGAAAACTTCTGCGACTTTTTAATAATGGTATTAAAATGAATTATTAGGTATTCCCGAACGAGTACGACATTGGAACCTTCAAGAAACGAGCCTACACCTTCCTCAAAGGCCGGCAACGCATCTGTGACCCTTTTGGTGTTGCGGGTGTCCATGGGCGGCGGTGATTGCTTTCCATCAGGTGACCCGCATGCTCGTTTGCCGTGCTCTCATATAAAAAAAAATCACGAATTCCTACTTTATATTATAAATGATTACAATTTAATAATAATATCATGATTCTCAAACTTATCCGTTGACTCCGGGGTTATCGATATTTTAATAGATAGATGTATAGATAAAGCATTTATTTACGCCACTGCGTGTACACAACTACACAATTTTTAAATTACAAAGAAATATACATACAAATAAACGTAAAGACTGGAAAATACAAAGAACGAGTGTGTGCCGCAGTAGCACAAATGGGTTATATATAACTCAGTGTGGCACATCACTCAAAGAGCGAAACACTGGTTTTCAGTTACAACCCCTACAAGTACGAGTGCATAAAAGTACACGCAGGTACATTTGTGGTCAATCGTTGTTGATACAGCTAGTGTTGAGTAGTAATTATGATAACAAGTTAAATGAATGACAATGATGTGACAAAAGGAAAAAGAGAAGTGCATAGGAAGTTCCACTACAGGTAATATCGACCATTTCTTACCCACCAAGCTAAGAAAACAAATATATGTACATCCAATCGTACGATTCTCTAAATCATCTACGACAATTGAATTTCTCACACCATATCCAACCGAAGTAAACAAATCTATAGGTTACTATCCTACCTGTTGCAATATCTTGAAAAAGAGCAAAGCTTATGTTCATGACATTTATTACGTGTTCGATAATGTATACATAATAAATAACAGTAAAGTAGTGCTTGAGTTGCGGGCGCGCGTAATAATGTTCTGTGCGCCCGAGTCGCATGACGTACAACCCCGACTGCTCCGCCGGCACTCATGTAGCAATCGCCGGCAAGCGTCCTCCGACCCCACCGCACCGCCTCTTCTCATCTTTGTTGCATATTTATCGGGAAGATGTTCTACTTGTAGATTTTTATTTATTTTATTTATTTTTTTATTTATTTATATTTTAATATACTTTAGTACAGATAGTAATTACTAATGTCAGCAACTTTCGTTCATATTCATATTCATATACATATATTTCGTCGGCTTATTACAAGAAATCATTAACTACAAAAAATCATTAACTGCGTTTTTTAAACGTATGGACATTTTTTTACATCCTCTACAAAACACAAAAACTCACTAATTTCTATCTATTCAACTTTAGCTGTTACGGCCTTAGCCATAAAGTCGTTAACTGCAGTTTCGTAATTCACGATTTTGCTTAGAATCACTAAGCCATGTAAGTTATTATTTATAATTGGTTTTTCTGTCTAAAACGCGAAATAAAAATTAACAGAATTCATTTTAACATTTTAATTAACATTATCGAAATATGTGTAGTATAAAATGACTTAATTAAGTTTCGTTAATATTAATTTATGGCATTTAGTTAGTTTATGTAATACCAAGTCTATCACAATTGTTCAGTAAGTAATCTTAATGACTTTTATATAGTTTTTAAACGTTTTAACTAACGCTGGTTCAGATTTGCCTAAAATCATTATTTGTATTTAATGTGTTTTTAATTACTACATTCAAGCAATTTTAATGATTGAATTTAAATTAAAAGAAGATAACAACTTCTTGCAAACTTTGTGGTTTATTCGATTGTGGCTTAGTGATTTAATTCAAGAGTGGAAAGGAAAGTGGAAAATGTTTGCACGCGGGGAAGAGCGGTCCGTGCGGGGTGATGTAGGTGGTCGCGCGGGCGCGGCTCGCTGTTCAGTCCACTCCGGGATGCGATGCGCAATGCGTGTGTTCCATGCAGATAATGATTTCTTCCAAAATGCAGCGAAACAAAAATTTTAAACAAGGGCGGGGAAGACAGATGTTAGACCAATTGAACTTCAATAAGGAGAACATTGAAAACCGTGATAATTTCAAGGAAGCGTCAACGGAAAATGTAAGTATTTTTACATTTAACATTTTTGTGATGAATTTAAAATGAGACCACCACCATACATTTCGTGATCCTCTTTTCTGTCTATATAATTACATACCTAAAATAAGTACACCGGCTTACCTACACATCTAGGTACTGCTTTTTGGAATTTTTCCATCTACATAATGCATGTATGTGTATAGAGCCTACCTATCTACTTACTTTCTTGCTTCGCGAAGGATTACCTCGATGTATTAGGTAGGTACTTACCTCGTTCTAAATTATGTCGCTTGTTAATTGATCTGGTAGGTACGCATTCACTACCAATACATCTGATGATACCTAGGTACCTATCTACAAAATCTAATATGGTACTTAGTACCTTCGTTTATTAAAGGTGGTATTTTCATTGACAGGACGTCTTGCCTCCAGCAACTGGCTGTTGTGATGAACGAAAAAGAAAGCTTTCAGCCCAGGTAGGAAGGTGACGTCAGGGACGTGCAAGCGACAAGACCTAAGACGTCATTATCACGTATTGCACGTTACAGACCCATGACGTACTTCTAAACGACGTCTACAATAAACGTATAAGGGACGTCATTAAAGAAACGTAAAAGTCACGTTATTTATCTCCGCCCTTTTGACGTGACAGTCGTTACAGTCCAACACCGTACGTCCTATAGACGTCTTCAATTTGACGAATATGAAACGTCTTAAAAAATGTCTAATGTAGACGTCTTAAGGACATTTACAATTAGACGAATATAGGACTTCTTCAAAATTATCTAAAATAAACGTCTATAAGACGTCTTCAATTAGACGAATATTGGACGTCTCAAAACTTATCTAAAATAGACGTCTTAGAAACGTCTTCGATTAGACGAATATTGGACGTCTCAAAACGTATCTAAAATAGACGTCTTAGAAACGTCTTCGATTAGACGAATATTGGACGTCTCAAAACTTGTCTAAAATAGATGTCTTAGAAACGTCTTCGATTAGACGAATACTGGACGTCTTAAGAAGATATAGAAATAGACGTTTTCAAATAGACGAATATTAGACGTCACAAAAGTTATCTAAAATAGACATCTTAAGGACGTCTTCAAAAAAACGAATATTGGACCTCATAAATATTACCTATCAAAGACGTCTTAGAGGTGTCTTCAATTAGACGAATATTAGATGTCTGAAAACATATCCAAACTAAGCGTTTTAACATGATACGTCTTAAAAAGGTTCTAATATAAACGTCTTAAGGACATCTTCAAATAGACGAATATTGGACGTCTTTGAATTGACCTAAAATAGGCGTCATTAGTTGATTTTAATTAGACGAGGATTAGACGTCTCACAACACATCTAAAATAGACGTGGTAAGGACGTCTTCAATTAGATTGACATTGATGCATCTAAAGTAAATGTCATTTAGACGTGTTTAATTAGAAGAATATTAGATGTCTGAAAACTTATCTAATATAGACGTCTTAGAGATGTTTCAAATGGACAATTATTAGACGTCACAAAATTTACCGAATATAGACGTCTCAATGACGTACTCCATTAGACGAATATTGAATGTTTTAAATGGATCTAAAAATATGTCTTATGGACGTCTTAAACTAGATGAATATTGGACGTTTTAAAAGTATTAGAAGCCGTAGGACGTGTTTAATTAGATGAACGTTAAAAGTCTTAGAAAGAGCTAAAGCAGAATCTTCTAGATGTCTTCAATTTGACTACTGTTTGATGTCTTAAAATTTATAGTGTGTAGCAAAGAATAGAAACTTAAAACCCTAAGGCTGTTGGCGCTTATTGATTGTAGTGTACAGGCGGCCGCAGACCCTAAATATCAAGACTTATACTTAGTACAAGCTGGTCTCGATGTATTCGCATTTCCAATAACGTCGCGTTGCTAGTATATGTCGAGCCGTTGACTACACAAGTGAAGACGGGAATACTGAGCTTTTGTGTTCGTTTCCAAAAGAAGCCGCTAAAATCTTCCGTAAGGTATTGCCCTCTTATAGAAGATTATTGCTACGGGACAAAAGTAATAATAAAATTAAAACACCAGACTGTATGAACTCAAGTGCAGTTGCCTGTCTGAAAGTACAAACTTGTTCCAAAAAAATATACAAGTAAGCGTTATGACTCTGAGTAAGCCTTGAGTCGTTCACTTTTACTTGTGCATATGAAAATTACAGATTCAAGATAGCATTTCAAAAGTTAGCATTTTCAAAAAGTATTATTCACATTGTTGAACCATTTATTTACAAATATGGAAGCCCAACGATCATGATTCAAACATTGCACCCCTTGGCTTTATAGATTGACCATCCTTTGCCTTCCAGTTCTTCCAAAGAAAGGGGAACTTTAAAAAATGCAACAGGAAGTAAATATCCTCATAGATAATATTGAATAAAATTATTGATGGGCGGAGATTATTCATTTTTTTTATTATCGAGCGTTTACAGTTAAATTGCAAATACTTATTAGAGTCGTAACATTTAAATCTACTCCACTTGATATTAGATAAAAAATTTTTGGTATTTATGAAACTTTCACTAAATAATACCGTAAATGATTAAATGATTTAGCCGCGAAATACAGGAAAACCTCTTGGTGTCCGTTGGTGAGCACTATTGTAAAGTGCTACTTGTGTTGCTAGCATCGAAACATCTCCCCATCTTTATGTAGCGGTGGGTGTTATTAGATTATAAACTAGCGACCTGCTGCGGTTTCGCACCGGTGCAATTAACTTTTTAAATATAATATACATGTATTACATATAAATTCCGTCAATCATAAAAAAATATTAATCTTCCGTAAGAAAAACGGTATCAAAATCGGTGGCGTGGTTTAGAACAGCTTAGCGCACAAACTCTTTAGCGTCTTCTAGCGTCTTTGTGTTTTTTTATTACACTATTTGGATATTGACGATTTTATTAAAAAAAACTAGTACTTACATTACACCAATACACACTTGTCAAAAATATTTAGTATTATTTATTATTAGTTTGATTGATTCTCCTTGTCAGCATTTCACAATGAAATCACAGATACTGTGCGTGCGCGTAGGTATCTCAATAAACTAAAAACGAACTAATGTCACATATATATATACAATAGTGGTGGAACGATAAATCATTATCTTTATATCAGCCAGAGCCGATGTCCACTGCTGAACATAGGCCTCTCACATAGATTTCCAGAGCGACTAACTGGAAGCAGCCTGCATACAGCGACCTCCTCCGACTCTCATCAGGTCGTCCGTCCACCTTGTGAGTGGACGTCCTACGTTGCGCTTGCCGATGCGTGGTTTCTACTCGAGCACTGTATTGCCCGGCCAATCAGTTCTTCGAGTCTATGTGCCCTGCACATTGCCACTTCAACTTACTAATCCGCTGGGCTATGTCCGAGACTTACGTTCATCTACGGATTTCTTCATACCTGATTAGATCGTGTAGCGTAACGTCGAGCATTGCCCTTTCAAAAGTTGTGTGATTTTGAGTATTCTTATAAGCCCCACAGTCAGAGATCACGTTTCTGTGCCATAAGTCATCACTGGTAATACAAGTATTAGTAAACGATCAATCACATACTTTGAATTGCACAATTAAACGACATAACAAACTACATAAAACTTTGTAACTGCGTGAGGCCGAATAAAGAAAATTGCTCAGCGATAGACCAACCGCCTTTGTATATTTTAGCTATATATGTTAAATATTATTTTTATGTTTATGGGTGCAATAATGAATGAATAACATTATTATTCCCTCGCGTGAAATACCTATCATTATCCCCTATTTTGACTTTTTAACCGGCTTCAAAAAGGAGGAGTTTCTCAATTCGGCCGCTTGAATGTTTTTTTAATGTATGTACACCGATAATTCCGAGATTTGGCGGTTGATTCGCGTAATTCTTTTTATAATTGTGTAGTTTTTGCAAGGCCTTCGTTATAATATTGCCTCAGAAACAATACTTATGTCACATGACAATAAACTTAAAATTTAAAAACCCCTGAAAGACTATAATCTCATCCAAATACACCGAATAACTGCGTTAAAACCTAAATATTTTCCAAACGCCTTAACCGATTTTCATCAAACCTGACTTATAAGCTTATAACCTGTGCCCTTACTTAATACAAAAGAAACTAAGCTCAAATCAGTTCATGCATTAGTTAGATACGTCCAGACAAAGACTGGACATACACACAAAACAACACACACAATCATGCACAATCACACACACAACGCCGTCAAACACATAACACCCCTAGTTTTTGCCGCGGGTTAAAACATTCTCTGGGCGATTGACAAGCAAGCTTAAACGTACAGATAGACATGCTATAAGTAGCACGAAAGCAAGCTATTAATGCGCAAGTGCTATCTAGTGGTATGTGTGTCGAAACCATTGCTAGTATCGAGCATGCCTATATGGGCATGCTTACAAATCGATCGACGTGCAATTTTTGGGCATGCTACCTGATGCGGGGGTAACAGGGGGCGTGCTTTAATCACGTCTGAACAGGTTTGGTTATGAACATGCTAGTATGTCAGTTATTCGTGCGTGCAAGTTTGTTTTCGCGCCAAAAGTATTTCGCTGGGATTATTCAATTACGGGCCCAATTTTTTTTTCTTCTCTTTTTCTTCCGTATTGTTTGCTTAAAAAGCATGCTCATTCACGAGCATGCTTGAAATGAGCATGCTCTTGAACTAATACATTTGCACAATTGATACAATTCGAAAGAATTTTTTGTTATTTAGAAATAATAATAATTACGTCAGTGAACATAGAAAATGATTGATTGAGAGATATGCGCGTTTCAGTTAAATTATTTTTTTACTATATAGTAGCTGATTCAAGAGATTTCGATGGTTGTCTTTTTTATGGAAAAGTTTTTGATATTAAACTCTCCGACCGACTACTAGGAGGGAATTCAAATTATAGTATCTGGCAACACCAAATATCGACGCTCCCTCTCGATCGATGGACGCCGCCCGTCCAACTGTTAAAGCAAGAATTTGTTTGTAATGTATTCCATAGTGCAATTTTTAGAACAAGATGGAGCTTCGGTTTCTATTGTGCGTGCCGATTGGTTCACACCACGGAAACAAGAAGTGTTCTGGCCACCAGTAAAAGAAGGAAAATCATACAATAAATACCTTTTAAGTTCATCACCAGACTCAACCTGGAAAACGTATGGAATTCAACGAAGTTTCTATGAAACTGGTAAGTGTTCAAGATCTTATATGCAGGGCTTTTGTGGTTTGGTGTGTCTTTTTGTTGTTTTGTGGGGTTAATTATAACAGATTTGGTTAAGGTGCAAGCTGACTTACCTACTAACCGTTAGATATTGAAGTGTAACAAACGGGGACAGGAACGAAAAGGGCTTAGAATATTTTTTTTTATGAAACAACCTTGACCATGCATTTGGTTTCCGGACTGTTACATTAAATATAATATCATTGGTTACAATACGCAAAGACTTACTTAACGTTGAAGGCGCGGAAACTTCGCTTTAATTTTATATAACCTTACACGTAAAAATTTTTGCGCTCGATCGCTAGTAATTTGCCGTTTAGCTCACTTGCGTTCGATCGCTAAATTTGATACCACGTAGACGCCCAACAACTATTTGTGACCCCCTTTGCCATACTTGCATTTAGTCGTGTTTATATGTGTGTTGCTAGATGACTTAGAGAAAGCAAAAAAGAAGTTAAAATTGGTGGAAGTCACCTCTGACCTGCAAACAGATGCTGAAGAAATAGAATTAGAAAGGCCAAAGCGCAAACTTTATCGCAAACAACATATTTCCGATTCAGAGAATGAAAGTGATCGCCCTCCTGCTTTGAAAAAACAGTTTTTGCATTGTAAGTTTTGTATTGTTGCTTTGACTCGTGTAATTGACAACCTGTTTAAATCAGTTGGTGGTGCACCTGTCTGCTATAGTTATTAGATTTCTCTGGCTGGTTAGAATATTTCAGATATCAAATATTTTACCTCATTGAATTTTGGGGAAATACAAGTAATTATTACTTAAGGCAATGTGGAAATCACGTTTTGTTCATTAATTCAGTCAAATGAAGACCGATGAAACATTTGTATTTTGGGGTGAATAGGCATTTACTGGGATAGTGTGCTTTATCTAGCCATTGACTACTCCTGGCTGAGGTCCGATCAATCTGCTCGGGCTAAATCGGCATCCACAAACTGCACCTACCTTGACCAACTACATCACTAATAGGCTATAGGTTTCCATTCTCATCCACATCATATTATTTAACATTAAACTGTGCTTGCCATATTATTGGGTGTGAGTTTTCATTATGAATTAGCAAATTATATTGAGTGGTTTGGAATTACATTGGCACTAAAGTGATTATCTCTCGTTTGTGTAGTACATAACCTTGGATATGAATTGCAGGCCTGAGTGCAGCAAAGTCTCATAATTCTACAGAAATATCTAATAGAAACTGCGTTTCAAAGCAAGCACTTTCTGGATGTGTATTTAGACCCAATGATAAGCGAACAGGTAAGCTATCTATACAGGGTATGGTTTTTGATTCACAATGACGATCATCACAGGATGATTGATACAAGCCCCACTTCGAAATCACAAAGAATAGTTTGCTTCGTTGTTTTTCGATTCTTTTTTGTAATACATACATAATTTAAATATAAAATTTAATATTTTTTTACTTCAAATGTCTTGAATTAATTGATTCTTTCTACGTTGAAAAATATTTGTACCTTTAAAAGTCGCTATTTGTTACAGTTCCGGGTGCAGGAAGCTCCCCCAAATCTGACCAACAATGTGACGATGTAGAAATAAACAGCAATCACAACTCCAGTTACAAACTGTCATGTAGGTATCACATACAGCGTTTTTTCGTCTTTTTTAGGGTCCATACCAAAATGTTATAGGTGTAGGTTAGTGTAATTCCTGTTTACTGGTGACTCCACTCCTGATTACGAACAACTTTCCATTAGGACCCATAGCCTAATTAGATCAAAACATTTTCCATTAACCATACACAGTAAACAATTCTAAAACCACCTTTAGTATTCATATAGTAAAGAAGTCCAACAATTTTCGGCTGAATTCGGCTATGGTCTCTAGTCGAAAGTTGTTCATAATCAGGAGTGGAGTCAGCAACCGAAAATTGTTAGATTTCCATACTAAAAGTGGTTTCAGAATGGTTTACTTTGTATGGGTAATCAAATTTTTTGAGTTCCTTGGGGTAAGTTGTTCGTATTCAAGAGTGGCGTCACAAGTTAATGGGAATTACACAAATTCAAATTCACCCTGTATACCATTACCTGATTAAGTTCACTTGTTTTCCAGATTATGAGGAAAAAGTGGTATCTATGCTTGCCTCATTGCAAGCACAAAACCAACAAATAATTGCACTTTTAAAAGAAAAAGGAATTCGGTCTGCAGCACTGACACCTATTGATTTTAAGTTTCCTTTACAAACTGAAGAGGATTTAGTGGAAGTAGAAAATTTACTACAAGACCAAACAAGATCAACAGAACTGGTAATCTAAATTGTCACACCACTTTCCTTGTGTAAATATGATATATTTAACCAACTCCATTTACTTAAATATAGATGTTTTTTCCAGATTACATTCTTAAGCTCTCTGGGTGGCCGAGACTTTCATATTAGAGTGTACAGGATTCTTAAACATGTGATGGTAGATTCTTTAGCTGCACAATTTAATTTTTATGGGAAAAGATCCACAAAGAAACCATTTGCTGACTTGCGCCTTCGAGCAGTTGTGATAGGTAAATGGCTTTAATAAAATCTTACTCATGTTGGTATCTTTCTATGGGTTGGAAGAAAAGGAGGTGGGCCTTCCTCACCAAGGGATAAAAAGATTATAGATATTTCATGGGTGCTTTTTGGGCAAAATAGCTACATATAATCAGATGCAAAATCTTAAGAACCTATGAACATTTTTAAATAATAGTTTTTATGTAAGGAATGTGACAAGTTTTGATCTAAGATGATTTTTTTATTTTAGATAGTGTAAGGATACACCATCCAGAGGCAAGCCATAAAGATATTGAAGATGCCATAAAAACATGGCTTAAACACGCGCCAGAGAGGGTTAAACGCTGTGCATCAATATCTACTAAAACTGATTTGACACTGGATTAAGTACGCACCAGAGAACGTTAACACCGTTCATCAATATCGGCTAGTTTGATTAACACAGCCAGTTTTAGACCCAATAATAAATAATGAAAAAGATTCCATATAAAAATAAAAATGATGTATGTCATCGTCAGATGCAGAGAAGGGCTAGATCTATAAAACTGGGCATTATAAATGATATCCAGAAAACTGTAGAATTTGATAAGCAACCTTTTACCAATGGCAATGTAGGGACTAGTTGTTCTATTCTCAATCCTATTCATGAACAAATCTATGATAAACTAAATATACCTTCGACCAATAACAATGTAGGGACTACTTCTAATCTCAATCAAATTCATGATGTCTCCCCTATTTTATCAGGTTTTAATGTTGAGTGTAACTCTGCTAGCATCGGTGAAAGTTCTTCATCCTATGCACTTGACCATGTTGACCAACAGTGTTCTCATAGTCCATACAAGACTAATGAAACTCTAAACAAAATTGATGCTAACTTATATTTTAAACTGAGGGAATGGGGTATTCAATATAGTATTTCACATAAAGCTACAGATTGTCTCCTAAAAATTCTTGCACCAATTTGTTCTCAGTTGCCTAGGAATAGTCGTACATTATTTAAAACTCCTTTGCAAATATCAACTAAAGTATTAGACTCGGGTGAATTAGTTTATATAGGTTTACAGCATCAATTAGAAAACATATTAAATGATTGTGATTTATCGAAATTGGAAAATAAAATAGTAATGTCATTTAATGTGGATGGACTTCCCCTATTTAAAAGTAGGAATTCACAATTATGGCCAATTCTAGGATTGATAAAGAATAATTATGTGTCTGCAAAGCCTTTTGTCATCGCTCTGTATTATGGAGAATCGAAACCTACCCCTCTAAATAAGTTTTTAGTCGACTTTGTAAACGAGCTTTCCAAATTGCTACACGAAGGATTTTCTTTTAAAAACATACATTTCACTATTAGTGTTCACAGTTTTGTTTGTGATGCACCAGCCAGGGCAATGATCAAATGTACCAAATCCCATGGTGGTTATTCTGCTTGTGACAAATGTCTTGAATCAGGGGATTATGTACAAGGACGTGTAATATATCGAAGTGTCAGAGCTACACGGAGAACTGACTTACAATTTGAAAGACAATCAGATGAAGATCATCACCTTGGTGAATCGCCCTTATTAAGACTTCAAATTGGTATGGTGTCAGCATTCCCTATAGATTATATGCATGCTGTATGCTTAGGCGTTATGAAAAAACTTTTGAATGCTTGGGTGAGCGGTGAACTGACTGTTCGCTTACAAAGTCGACTAGTGACTCAAATATCTGAACGGCTTATAAATTGTAGGAAGTGTATGCCTATTGAATTTAATAGATTACCTCGTGGTTTGCATGACTTGTCTCGATGGAAGGCTACGGAATTTCGTATGTTTTTGATTTATCTTGGTCCTATTGTGTTGAAACATGTTTTGCGTACATCACTCTATGAAAATTTTCTTCTATTTCACTGTGGCATTTCCATTCTATGTTCACAAAGACATTTAACAAATCTAGGGCATGATTTTGTTCAAGAAATCTTAGTCATGTTTATTAAACACTCGGAAAAGATTTATGGTTCAAAATTTCTAGTCTATAATGTTCACTCATTGTGTCACTTAAGTGAAGAGACACGATTACATGGTGTTTTAGATAATTTTTCAGCATTCCCCTTTGAAAACTACCTAAAGACCTTAAAAGGTATGGTTAGGTCACCTAACAAACCACTTCAACAAATCTATAGACGTTTGAAAGAAAGCAGTTTATTACCTAAGATAAATTCTGAACATAAAGTACTAATTTGCAATGAAAATAATTTGGGACCTTTTCCCAGTGTTGAACATTATCAATACAATGGTTATAAAAAACTGATTTGTAAAGATTTTAGTATATACGTGTACTCTCATAGAGAAGCTGATTGCTATTGTTTGACGAAGGAAAATAAAGTTTTCCAAGTACATAATATTCTAGAGAGAAAAAATGATAAAACCGTGGTTTTATATGGAAAAGAATTCAATACCTACCTTTCATTCTATAAGTATCCATTTGATTCTTCTATTCTGAATATTTTTATTGTTGACAATATTTCACAAAATTTAAACACTCTAACAATAGCAGATGTAACATCAAAATGTGTTCTTATTCCTGACTCCAATGAATCATATTTATGTTTCCCTTTGGTTCATTCTAACATAGAATAACAAACTTTTTCTAAATATTTTTATTAAGCACTTACATAAAAATTCGAATTTCTTAATTGTAGACTAGTGTATAATTGTGGATAATGTAATAAAAATAGTTTAAGCATACCTAATGAGTGGCCTGTCCCAGTGTAGTTCATGTGTAAAAGATATTGAAGTACTTATGGATGACCGGGTCAACCTGTGTTATTAGCCCGACCCTATCCATACCACGATATATACAATACTATGCTGTTACAGAGCGAATGAACCGATACATACAATGATTAATTATATCGAGCTATTAAAGTGAATTGAAATCTGTATTGACAGGTGTAGTACTTACTACACAGTTTTCCCAGTTAGACCTGACAATACAGATTTCAATTCACTTAATAGCTCGATATAATTAATCATTGTATGTATCGGCTCTTCTTACATCACGTTTTTGGTGCAATTAAATTCTATGTATGTAGGTACAAATAGTCTCGAACTACTCAAATAACCCAAAGAACTCAAAATAGTCAAAAGTTTGACTCGAGACTATTTGTACCTACATACATAAAGTATAGATTTTGTGGTTTTCTCTCTTAGATACAACTGCGCATATAGATTCCACCCCAGCCCGCCTGTCTACTTTAATATCTTTGAAGACATGTTTAGCATTGATGTAGTGGTATGTACCACCTATAAGTGTATGATGGGACCGGGCTAAAAACAGGCTAAGTCGGTTACTTATGAGTATAAATGTTTCAATATCTTAACAAATATAGGTATATAAGAATGAAGAAAGTACATGCTAAGTAATACATATCTCGCAGAGTAAAGAGTGGGTCGGGCCAAAATAGATCCAATCACAAAATTTGATTTTGAGTCTGTGTTACCCTATTTGTTTTGACTTTAGTGTTACTTTATATTTTATAAATTACTTCCTGTTGCAGTGGTATGTAATATCTCACTCAATGATTCATTCATTATTAAGTATATGAGACATAATTGAATAGTGACTAATTGTATAGCTCTAGTTATGGCATACTCTACACTGCATTATTTTTTAATACTGACAGCCGGTATATTGCTTATAAACAGAGTTATATAACTTTTCGGAGCTGATAAGTATTTTCAGGGTTACTCTAGACATTGTACATAATACTACATAATGTTTGTGTATGGCAAAAAAGTAACTAATTAAACAATGTTAGATGGGGGAAGTTTAGGTAGATTTATATGTACAGTCCCACCAACTATTCTGATAAGTGGTGACGATCGGTACTAAACGTAGAAATTTGGAGGTTATGTAACTTAAAAAGTAACAGAATAGTAGTAGGAATAGTTTACAGAAAGTTGGTGGAATTGTAGAGAACCTTTTTCAATGCCTTTTTTCATACCTCTGATGTTTTAATTGTATAACACTAATTTTATTATATACTTTCAAATAAAACGCCCCCATCAAATAGTTCTCTATCTCTGCATGGCTATGAATATCACTTTGTGATAATGTCTTTGTGTTTTATAACAGGTAATAAATTCGGTTATTATTTCTCATGCATTGGTCTTAATTATTACTTCTCAGCACACAAACCTCACAATTGAATTCCTTACCTAAGGGTATGATGAATGTATTTGAAACCAAAGCATGAGGTCTTGTAGACTTAAAGTAATATTACTATTGAAACCTTATATAGTTAGTCGAGACCTTTGGTCATGCATTAATTCAGACGCGTATGGACTCGTTATTATGGTTTGCTTGTTCAATCAACCTATTCGACGGGTCGATCTTTAATTTAAAAGAAAAATACAGACTTGGACTGACAAAGGGCAGTTTTAGGTTCCAAATTCGTCTGCCAGACTTAAATATTCCTCAGAATTGGGCTTCATATACTTACGTTACCTAGACGATACAGCTTGATCCGTCATTGGTCTGTTTTAGGTTTCAAATACATTACAAAATGGTCTGTTAAAGGTCATTTCTAGGTAAAAAAATACATCAGTATAAGGTCTTTAAAAATACGTCACTTAGACGTTGCAAATTGGTCATAAATAGGTTTCACTTTAGTCTCAAATAAATCTCTTTGACGTCGCAAACTGATCAATCAAGGGTCATACTTTGGTTTAAATTTCGTCGTCCCAAGACGTCACAATTTGGTTTCAATTAAGTCGAATGAAAGGTCGCTTTTGGGTTACAATTAATTGGTCTTTATGACGTCTACGAATGACGTCTTGTGCCCGTGAGATTTTGTCGTCCCAGGACGTCACAATTTGGTTTCAATTAAGTCGAATGAAAGGTCGTTTTTGGGTTACAATTAATTGGTCTTTGTGACGTCTATGAATGACGTCTTGTGCCCGTGACATTTTGACGTTATATCAGGAACCGTCAGACGTCACTCTGTAACGTCAATTACGTCAGCGGCCGACTTTAAACTAACGTTGTTTTGACGTAAAATTCCTACCTGGGAAGGGGCGGCTGAAAACACTATCAGATGATAGATAGATAAAGCATTTATTTACGCCACTGCGTTCACACAACTACACAATTTTTTAATTACGAAGAAATATACATACAAATAAAAGTAAAGAATAGAAAATACAAAGAGCGGGTGTGTGCCGCAGTAGCATAAATGGGTTATAACTCAGTGTGGCACATCACTCAAAGAGCGAAATACTGCTTTTCAATTACAACCCCTACAAGTACGAGTGCATAAAAGTACGCGCGTACATTTGTGGTCAATCGTGAGTGAAACTAGTCTGATATAAATCCACCAATCTGCACGACCACGTGGCTAGTTATGGCCTACGGGCCCTCTACAGTGGAAACGTGTAAGGCTGTTGATGATAATGAATCAGTAAGATTCTAAAAATTGTGGTGACGTGTCAAGCGCTAGTCACCTTTTACGATGTAACTAATCACTTATATATTTCATAAGTTTACATACATTTTCGACAAATAGAACGGAACGGTTAGATTGTGAAGCCATGTACCTGAACTAGGAAAAAACTGGTAATTGTATTCTAGGTTTCGTCCTCACCTCTATATAGAGAAAAATTACAATTCATATGAATTGTAATTTTCCTTCTATTTTATTAAGTGAGCTAACGTGTGATTTATGTTTGCGTGTGTATGTATATATGTGTGTGTAAAATGTCCACAAAGACAAATTGGTTGTCATTGGCTTGACTTCATTGACCGCCTCGGTGGCTCAATGTAGACAACAATTGGCTTTACGATTCGGAGATTGCGGGTTCGTTCCCCAGTGGCGTACATGTTTAAGTACTCTGTTTGGTTGGTGGTAGGGCATTTTAAAAGTCCGCCTGGCTAGCTACCACCATCTTATCTAAATCTGCCGCCAAGCAGCAATGTTAATAGCATTGTTGTGTTCCCGTTGTCAGAATAATTGCCAGTCCCCCAAATGTGTTTGGTTTCGGGGTCAGTACGCTTCCACCTTCGACCTCATCTTTACTTAACATCAGGTGTGGTTGAGGTCCACTACCAACATGTAGTGCATGTTTAGTACTTTGGTTTGGTTGGTGGTAGAGCATTTTAAATATCCGCCTAGTTAGCTACCAACATCGTATCTAAATCAGCCACCAATGTTGATGGCATTTTTTTTATGCATCACAGGTTGGTACTTGACCTCAATCACACCTGATGTTAAGTGAAGATGAGGTCGAAGGTGGAAGCGTACTGACCCGGAAACCCCAACACATTTGGGGGACTGGCTATCTTATCTCTGACAACCGGAACACAACCATGCTATTAACATCGCTGTTTGATCCGGTTGTCAAATATAAAATAGCCAGTTCCCCGAATAAGATCGGGTGTCCGGTTCAGTACGCTTCCAGCTTCTGCCTCATCATCACTTATCAGGTATGATTGAGGTCTGCTAACCCGTCGTGGACATAAAACGATCCTAGAACCACAAGCAGTTCAAGTTCTCCAGTGGACTCGGGCATTACGTAAGTTCTCAACGAAAATCTGTCGAGTCATGGAAACTACTGGAAACCAAGTTTACGGCTTTAGGCAGCCGCTCATTAGTGTAAAAGCCCGCAGTCGGTTCAATGGGGCGAGTTGATACGACGAAAATCAATACATTCGCTGCTATATACAATGTTGCTTGTTATTTTTAGTGTGTCGGAGTGGTGAGGTTGATATTTTGGCTTTATTTGAATCTGGACAATAAGATGTTAAAAAAATTGAAGTCTATGTCTATATGTATGTCTACCACGGCCATAGACCATCTATCCCAAGAGATGTGTAATCCACAAGGTATTATAAAAACGTTCGAATACGACAAAAGGATGGTAACGCGTCTGTATAAGAATAAGAATAATAAGAATAATTTATTTTTAACCATAGGTAAATACAGTGGTTTACAACCGGTAAAATTTTGTAATATTCATTAGAATTTCTAAAAGTATGTTTTTTTTTTATATGAGAGGGCGGCAAAACGAGCATGTTCCCAGCTGATGCCCATGCTAAGCATTAAAAATACTTGTGTTATAAGCATCAGCTGCTAACTCCTCAATGGACTCCTAAATTTACATTAATAGAAGGTTGTATGTAATCTGTATGTATGTATGTTACCACCTACGGGCTATAATAACAATAAATTAAAAATTCAGAAAATCCCCGAGAAAACAATCGATTGTATCATTCCAGGTAAACCAAAACCAACTCATAGCTAAATGTCTTAGAAAAGGTTAAACCGATTAACATGAAACATGACTAAACGTATCCCCGAATTTGGTTTTAAATATAAAATCATTGACAATTTAGTTAACACCTCAAAAGACTATGATATCATACAAATACGCCTAAAACTATGTTATAAAATAAATAAATATCCTTGAACATGCACACAGCGCCATCTAGTTCCACAGTAAGCAAAAGGCTTGTGTCGTGGATACCAGATGGTTGATATACTACATAAATACATTTTTTTATTTTTGTAAATAAATTCTTATTATTTTTTACTATTAAATAGGTTTACAAACGCTTGTAACAAGCGTTTGTAAACCGTTCGCTGAAACATTGAAGGAGTGAAATAGTCACTTTGTGGTGGCTCTAGGGCCCGTATTAATAAACCGTTCTCAAGATTGAGAACAGTCTTGTGAACGTTTTGATTAATAAACCTAACTTGAGACCTGAAACGCGCGTGCTTAGTCAAGCAGTAATCACTTGAGAGTTTCACGTATTAATAAACGGAACTCAAGACTATCATTCATTCGCCGCTGAAGCGAATACTTGAGAAGTGATCTCAGCTGAGTAGACCTCAAGATTGGTTTATAAATTAGCACGGAGCTTGAGATAGCGGCAACTTCTTAAGACGCATCTCGGTTGATACAGCCTCAAGACTTGTGGTTTATTAATATGGGCCTAAGATAGGCAAGCGTTTTTTGTGATGCAGGATCGTCTAGGAACATGAGGAGGCTAGTAAGGTGTAAGGCATACAATTGATAAGGCAAAAGAAATCAAAATGAAGGCCACCAATAACAACAATTAACACTTCACTCACTTGTAAATATATAACAGTAATTCACTAAATCGGCCGCCCTTCCGAGCTAAGTTCGTAAATAATTCTAACTAGGCCTCAACACTGCAGGCCACCCGTTGAAATAATTTAACAGCCAACTGTTATCCTAAAAGCGGCCTTTGCGTATGAATTGTAAAGTATAATTTTCAGTGTCAATGGTTTGTTGCGAGTTCTGTTGCTAGGCAACGTGAATACCTGTTATAAAAACGGCAGTAACGAAGGTGTTATTGTATGTGGAATGAAGTGATTTACCGTTCCAGTTAGGTATTTGTAGGGGTGATTGAGGCTTGGAATACTGGTATTTTTATGACACAAGTACCTACCTATAGGATGGGTACCTCATGTGCATTGTAGCGGTAGCCTAGAGCCGCTTATGCTGAAGAAGGTTGCCGCGGGGTTTTAGTGGGTATCCCTCCCGAAAGGGAGGAGAGACCCACATAACCGTCTCGCCTTCCCCCTTAGCGAGCGGTACGCGTAATGCGTTTCCCACGAGTCAAGAACAAAAAAAGGTCTAAAGGAGAGGATTAACGAACATAATTTTGACAGTTACCTACTGTTTTTAGATCGCGTAATTTATAAGCAACTGAACGTCGCCGTGGACAGACAGATGCGATTTATCCAATTCATACGCATTTACACCGCGTGCTTGTGTAATTAAATGGTAGAAAGTACAGTCAGGTTCAAAATTGTAATCTTGGTCCGAGTTCAGATGATTACATTTTTGTCGAACACCGACTCAATACAAAAATTATCTATTGGATCAACAAAGAAAAAGGTCTTAAGGAATTACTTACGACTTAGTTGTTTTCTTTTTTTAAGCACAACGGGTTAACACTTGACCTCAATCACACCTGATGTTAAGTGAAGATGAGGCCGAAGGTGGTAGCGTACTGACCCGGAACCCAATCTTATTTGGGGGACTGGCTATCTTATCTCTGACCAGCGGAACACAACAATGCTATTAACATTGCTGTTTGGCGGCAGATTTAGGTAAGATGGTGGTAGTTAGCCAGACGGACATTTAAAATGCCCTACAATCAAACAAACCGAGTACTAAATATGTACCCCGCTGGGGATCGAACCCGCGACGTCCGAATCGTAAACCCAATGTTGTTTACATTGAGCCACGGAGGTTGTTAAAACTTAATTACTTGTTACTCGTACGCGACTGTTACATTTTCGGGTTCTACGAGATCAGTTCTATAGGACGGAATACGAAAAACAAAAAAACATGTTCTAAGCATGTTTTTACAAAAACATAAATGTTTATTTTAAAACGGTGCATGCGCATCGCAAATCTATCTATATGGTAGATAAAGTGATATGCGAGGACAAGGAAGAGGGGGAGGAGCGATATTTGATCTGGACGTCGTCGTAGTGCGCCGTGACGTGTTCATTTATTTTTAATTTTAACTAATATTTCTTATATTTCGAACATGAGCAACAAGAGATTGCCACTTAGCATATTTTATTGACAATCGGTTTCCGCGCATATCTTTGTATGTGGCACTTCGACAATTTTGTATATATTTGATTGGTGTAGTGGATGGTGATACTGTCAGCGAAACCAACGGTTGCGGGTTCGAATCCCGCGAGGGGTAAATGTATGTGTGATGAATACGAACATTTATTCCCGAGTCATGGATGTTTATATAAATATTTATGTATGTTTATCCGTTATCTAGTATCCTAGGACAAGCTTTGCTTAGTTTGAAACTAGATGATTGGTGTAAGTGTCTCAAATATTTATTTATTTATTCCCTACCGTAACTGTCTAAATACAACATCTTGAAATCTGTGAGGATATCAGGAAAACTAATTTCAAAATTTGAAAACAGGCCAAAACAAACATCAAAATGTAAATTTTCACGTCAATTGGTCCAGTACTAACTGTAGTTATTTGAAACTTTAAATGGCCCTCTTGTAAAATTACTATTTTTAGATACCGAATTATGTGTAAGATTTTGTAAATCCGGATAAAGACCTGTATACACACACACAAACACAAAACGCCGTTAAATATATAACACCCATCGTTTTCGACGGTGGTTAAAAATTGCTATAACCACAGTCACTTCGTTTTGTAAGGTAAAGCTTACGGGTAAACAACAGATATAAACCTTATTTTCTGCCTAATTAAAAAAAAAATAACACCTTCATGAAGTTCAAAGAATTCCTAAGAATAATGTAGGTACTTATTACTATAAATGAGAAGGTGGTATGTTTATTTCTCAATCAAGCTATAACATTTGGGATTTGGATAAATTTTAGTCCAAAGAAGGACCATGTGCTGGGTTAACATACAATTATTACATTAGCCCGTATTAACCCTACTGCTGGGCCACTCCTTTAATATACAGAATTCCTACTTTTATTCCGAAATTTCAAATAAATTTCACAAGCGAAATAAGTCTCCAATAGATTCCTTTTATGGCTTAATTCACTATAATGATAAGCCAAACCACTTGACTTTCATTAAAAATACCATTAATCATGAACCCCGAACATCAAGGCTTTACTAAAAAAGTACTAAAGAGCGTGTTGCGTGTCAGAAATCACAGTAAAAAAGGTATAAAAAGGTATAATCCTCTACACCCCACCACCCTCCGATATAGGTTACACTCGTAATGACGGTAGGGTTAAGCCCGGGTCACACAGGGCTAGATCGAAGCGTGAGTAGAATTGTATGTGTATGAGACCGTCGTGGACACTATGTATCTGCTTATGTTAAATTACTGTCTTCACCTCCTTAATGCCTTGCTAGCCAAGTATCACGACTTGGCAAAGCGACATTTGACATGTATAACATGACATGACACAACAGGTAAATACGAGTATTAATATGAAAAAATTCAGGAAAATGACCGAGTCCAGCAAAATTATCGCATAAAAATTTTGATGCTCAGTGCAGTTAGTTATGTTATGTTTGAAAGGCCATAGTTATATTTTAATTGCATTGAGCTAGAAACTTGATTTTTACAGAGCTTTAAGCCGTAAATCATTTGACATTATTGTCTGACGGATCTTGAGAAAAATGGTCTTGACTGACTGACAGAAGGCTAACAAAGTGATCGTTCGGGGATATCGTTCTACCTTTTGAGTTACGGTAGCCTAAAAATCTACATTTCATTTCTTCAATAATGTAAGTAATATAGATAATTACAAGTAGATTACCCAAAAAATCCAGCACTCAGTGTGACCCCGGCATAAACTTGCCCCCTAAACTAGGCCATTCAACCCCTAAATGTCCCCTTGTCCTATTGTTATCAAAGGATTTGCCGCTAGTTGGGACGGGCAGGTAATTTGTTTAATTTTCCATGTGTGTTTAGTGTGTGTACGTGTATATATACTAAAGGAAAATTATTGATCTACTTCCATTGTAGGTATAATTTGAATGGGAATTTACAATTTCTTTTATAGTTTTTCTTTTTTAGAAATTATGAGCTATGAAAAAAATTCATTTTAATATTTTTTATAGTTACATTTTAGAAAAGTATGATGTTTTCCACGTAGTAAGTAATTAGCATTATAGAGTAATTACCTTGGCTTAAACATGATTAAAAAGAACAGCTGTCGCGCGACGCGCCTCGACTTACCTATAAGGGGGGAAGTTGTGACAATGGGAACTAAAAGATTTGAAGGTAATTTGTATTCAAATTGTTATTAACTATTGTGCCTAAATATTTTAGACGTTCGCAAATAAGTTGGCGAAACTTAAATATATACCATTGCTTTGAACTCTACATACGTTTACGAGTCTAACTAACCGATCAATTAGTTTTCTTTTTTCGTTTTATTCTCTCCTCTCGGAGAAGGCAAAGGGATCTAAGCACATACAGCCATGTCTTACTTCTCTTATTTCTTCAGTTTATAAGTCAGTTGCAGTCAAAATAAGTAATTCGTCGTATACTTGGCGTATACAGAGTCTAGTCACGGTCAAGTAATTCTTCAGTAAAGTGGCAGAAAGCTTTACAAAAGATTTAACTAACTTACCTAAGTTAAGAAATGAAATAATAATAATTAAATGATAGCTAAGGCGATTACGGTTTGTTTTTTTTTATGTCACCTGTAAACTAAGGCAAATGCCTTAATGTATTGTGATATCTTAAGACGTCCATTGGAAGAACAGAGAAGGTGAAATATATTATTCCAAAAATATCAAAAACCTACAATATTTTTTACGTTAATATAATTCTGATTCACAACTCAATTCCTCCCAATCCCCCCCAATTTATAACCAAAGTTAAGTTCCGATTTAAGTTCGGCAAAATGTCGTATAACACATGTGCTTTCCTACATCTGAGGCAGGTTGGTTACTATGTGAAAATTAATCACTGAAATTCCTGGTTAGTGACTCCCAATCAGTAGGTATCTTTTGTGCGTTCAGTTTAACATAAGGGATTAATAATTTGAATAATTCTTTACATGTTCTTATTTTACTAGCCAAGTAGTCCCCCGCTCATCTCTATTTGTATATGACGTTTGGTCATGGATCAATGAAACAAGAAGACTGACAATCGCCATACCAGAAATCGTACCTCGGAAGATCTCAAAATATAATAATACTAGTATAGCGTTTACTCATAGCCAGCAAAGACAAAACGAAATACGCAAAACAGCCTTGACTAATTAAGAGGGTTTATTCTGTTAAGTGGGGACCTCATTAGATAAATTAGAATTTCTTTTTAAATATAGCCTACATCAAAAATATTGTTGACTTGCATACGAAAAGCCTTAAAGCTCATTGTAAATAATACCTAACTACTTAGTTATAATTACGGTTATTTTCGAAAATTTCACTTTTTTTATAATCGTGGATTCTTGAAAATAACCCTCATCAAAGATATTTGCTATACTTATAATTAGCATTTCGGCCGGGGTGCAGGTCAGAGGGCGGAGTGTGAGTTTTGTTTCGACTTAACTTTACTACCGCGTTCACATTTAAGTAACGATTGGTATGAAGAAATCTGCAGCGCCTCTAGCGGATAGTTTGCAAGACGATTTTTTTCATATATACTTTTTGCGTAAACGCGAACGCGATGGTAAAGTTAAAAACGAGGCAAAACTCGCACTTCGCACACAAAGCGATTTTTTGGTGTTTTCTTTATCTCAAAAGAAATCTAATTTACCTGATGAGGGCGCCTCTGGAGGGAATAAATCCTCATATATTTTTTTTTATGCACAACGGATATAAGAGTATCTTCTTCCTAAATATGCTATAAGTATATAAATATCGGTAGGTATTCATTGAAATCAATAGTAAATTTGGTCAATTTCCAGGCTTTGAGTCAGCGCCATCTAGTTAAGTGGATTTTGACGTCTTCCTATGTAGGTAAGATTATCAGTCGTCATGTTTTATTGGTCCATATAGATATTTTTACTTTCATACTAAATAAATCGTCACCTATAGCCGTTTTTTTACATTTTCCATGCCACTAATTACAAAGTCCGTTATTAATTCCCAGGCGCCCACCGCCGCCGGCTGCCACCCCCTGTTAATTAAACAAAATGACCCGGCCGGATCTGATCACGTGACCGGTCGTTATCGCTGCTGGCATCTAACCTATGCGCCGGAGGGGGGAGCACTTGCTCTATTTGAGATTTATTTTTATAAGCAGACGCAATGTTTATAATATCACTAGTTTTAAACCGCGGTTTCTTTCTCGTGCTTTGTTATAGAATCGTGTTTGCCAGTACGTAAAAAGAATTGAACCTTTCAGTCTTTCCTGAATCCTACAACCTTGGGATCTTCAAGAGCAGAGTGAATAGGCATTTACTGAGATCGCGTGCTTCATCTCCGACAACATCGTCACTTTCCATCAGGTGAGATTGTGGTCAAACGCGTATCCAGTCAATCATAAAAAAAAAAAGAACCAACCTACCTCTTTCCGTGGGTGTGGTAAAACGCGACTAAGCGATTTTACACCAAAAAACATATATTTTCATATATTCACCCTTCAACGTATGCATTTGTGTATAATTCTAAGGTGAACCATGGTTATTGTTTCAAGATACTTTTATTTGGAACAACTCAACCCTTTGTTTGGGATATTTCTGATCACTCAATTTGGGATAAATGTCGTGACGTTATGTATGCCTCTTCTCAACGTAGATATGGAAAATACTCATTCACATTATTTTACAGTTCGGATATAGAATTTGGAAGAAAGAAGATTAATTTATTTTTGCTCTTTTTATTAGTATTATTTATTACATAGCAAGATGCTAGACAAGCCAGGGTTACCAACTGCAAACGGAAGTTGCCACCAACATTTTGGAAAAAAAAATAGGTATGCCTACCACATCTTGGTACTCTATGTATTTAACACATTGCAGGGCGGTAGTCAAATTTTTATAGAATGTCACTGTAATTTTCCATACAAAATTACGACACATCTATAGCCGTACTAGCTATAATCTGTCAAAACTATAGTAATTTAAAAAGATAGTACGGTCATAGCCCGGTGCAGTCATTACCGTGCTAACAGCATTACCGAAAGTTTCGGTCTTGAGTGTTGCCGGTATGGCCAGACCAGTCTTACGGCAAGAGCAGCTGTACTAGCACACAACACTAGAATTAAATACGTTGGCGTGTTTGTACTGGAATAACCGTAGTACTTACAGATCACCACTTCACAGATAAGTTGGTAGGACTGTACTAATAACACACGTGCACAGACACACACAGTACATAGACAAATACGATGCAACAAAATTATACCTATCTATTTAAAAAAGCAAATACCAAAGTGATCGTGAACATAAAACATGTACCGACAGCTTTCTAGTTTTTCTAGGTAAACCAAAATCGATGCGACAAACACGCGATTCTACCTGCAATGCTGTAAAAAACACTCCGACTGAAAAATACATAGCATTTCAAACTGCACTGTTACATGCTAAATTACGGGCGAGTCGCGTGTTGACATGGTCGGCTATTTACATACACTAGTAGGTATTAGGTACACACAGTGATTATAGGTAGTACTAGTATTTACCCGCGGCTTCGAATGTTTAATTTCGTTTATATAAATTCATTAGATAAAAAGTTATTTCCTATTCTAGGTAGCATGCGGCATGTTCTAAATTTCGTCCAAATCCGGACGTAGGTACGTGGTGGTAGAATATACAATGTAATGTGGTATTCAACTGTTTTGACAATGGTGTCGATTCGGATGTACACCAACTAAACTAAACTAAACTAAAACCAGTTTTAAAGTAGTACTGTCTCTTTCTCCCTGGAACAGTACGATGCGACGGCACCACTCCAAAACTGGTTTTAGTTTAGTTTAGTTTAGTTTAGTTGGTGTCATCCGAGTAGACACCAATGTCAAAAAACTGTTGAAATAGTGTCAAATGGTGCCTAAAGGAAAAAAATGTACCACTGTAATTAAAGAGTTAATCTACATTTTAAGTGAGCATTCTGGCGTCACTGCTGGAATCCTCCTTCTCATACGCACCGACTTCTTTACCCATGATTATTACGAAGTTATTTCTTCTTCTTCTTATTTTTGAGGATGGCAACCAGTCAACCTCATTGTCGAGGGACATTACTGCCAGTTTCGAGTGAAAAATTTTATTTATCTTATTTCTTCAGTTTATAAGTCAGTCTCAATCAAAACAAGTAATTCGTCGTATACAGAGTCTAGTCACGGTCAAGTCATTCTTCAGTAAAGTGGCAGAATGCTTTACAAAAGATTTTGGCGGCTTCTTGTGGGAACCCGAAAGCTCCGTTACGCACTTTAATTTACACTTCCCTTCACCTGTACACCAACACTAACGTTTGCTGCACAATATTCTGCCATTATTAAGCTTCAAAAGTTAGAATGCACAAATTTTAAGACTTATAAAGAAAAATGCTACTTCACTCGCCGAGTTCCCGCCAAAAAGCCGAAGTTATTTAAATGTCTTTGTGAAAACGGGCACCGCAGATGACGAACTTTTGTATGCTGGACAAAAAAATCCAAATCGGACAATTTTAACCCCGAGGATGATATTTATAGTATTCTATGCAATAATACACACGGAGAACAATAAAGTGCGGCCAATAAAAGTTCTATCTTGTCCTTTCCTGGAATTATATGGGGGAGGCCTATGTTCACCAGTGGACGTCCTGGATATGATGATGAAACATCTATCTTTTTTTTCCTTTTTTTTTTAATGCACAACGGGTTGGTACTTGACCTCAATCACACCTGATGTTAAGTGAAGATGAGGTCGAAGGTGGGGGACTGGCTATCTTATCTCTGACAACCGGAACACAATAATGCTATTAACATTGTTGCTTGGCGGCAGATATAGATAAGATGGTGGTAGCTAGCTAAGCGGACATTTAAAATGCCCTACCACCAACCAAACCGAGTACTTAAACGTGTACCCCGCTGGGGATCGAACCCGCGATCTCCGATTCATAAACCCAATGTTGTTTACATTGAGCCATGGAGGCGGTTTTACTGAAACATATCTGAATGATGATATGAACGAAAAGGGCGTGAATGAGCTGACAGAGGAGATTGGAAGAAAAGACGTACAAGCGCTGACCCCTAATAAATTGGGACCAGGTCAAGAATGTCATGATGACAGTTAACACATTGTTATTGTGTTGGAGGGCTTGCAAATTCTTCGCGTAAATAGTGTACGGAGTACGAGATGCCATTTTTTTTTGAGAACTTAGCCTGCATGCTGTTGTTCGCTTAGCTAAACGTTTTGACGATTCCTTCTCTTCTATCTTGGTACTTACTTACTTTTCAATTGAAAGTAGTACTTGCATGAGCGGCTTAGGAACACTGACGTTAACTGGCCACTAGTCTGACACAAATCTACCGGGCCCTGGACCCGCGTGGTGGATTATGACCCATACACGTCTTTTAACCGCCTCCGTGGCTCAATGTAAACAACATTGGGTTTATGATTCGGAGGTGGTGGGTTCGATCCTCAGCGGGGTACATGTTTGGTTGGTGGTAGAGCATTTTAAATGTCCACCTGGCTAGCTACCACCATCTTATCTAAATCTGCCGCCAAGCAGCAATGTTAATGATGTTGGGGCTTCCGGGTCAGTACGCTTCCACCTTCGACCTCATCTTCACTTAACATCAGGTGTGATTGAGGTCAAGTACAAACCCGTTGTGCATAAAAAAAAATCCCTCTCCCAGTGAGAGAGGTGTACAATGAGGACGTAAAACGATGATACATGTGCTGGCATTTTCTCGAATAAATTTTTCCGTCGACTGTACCAATAGTTTACGACATTGGTGCGTGTTGGTTAAACATCGACACGTGATTCCATATAATCAGGTAATAATTTCAATGAAATCGTTCTTCAATTACCAGGTAATATGCTATTGATACTCCGCTGTAATTAGTGCCTTGACCTTTACGATGATTACGTGTGTGTATGCATGACTGTACATGTATCTCCATCAAACCCACAGGGCCAGCACAACTTATATAATAATAAAATAAACACCCAAATAAAAACATTAATAAACCCGACTGTGTAAACTGTTGAAAATTTAAAATACCCCCGATAACATTGATGTAACAAGTGATTATATCGTCCAGGTAGACTAGATATTTTATTTTAAATAATAAATAAAGAAATAAATATTTGGAGCACCAATCATCTAGTCCCAAACTATGGATACTATGGATACTAGATAACGGATAAACATACATAAATATTTTTAAAAACATTCATGCCTCGGGAATAAATGTTCGTATTCATCATACAAACATTTACCCGTCGCGGGATTCGAACCCGCAACCGTTGGTTTCGCAGACAGGGTCACTCACTATCCACTACACCAATCGGTCGTCATATCGGATCTAAAGGTAGTGTTAAAAGCTATATTATCAAAAGGCTTAACCAATTTTCATGAAACATTGCTAAGAA